>JAOSBN010000009.1:7648573-7658921 GCA_027563595.1 Erythroxylum suave
AATAAAGTAGTGTTGCAGACAAAGTCTTAATCTCTGTTTTCTGATATTTTTTATTCAATACGAATTATAAGAAACTTATGAGAGTTTGGAGTGAGTTCTATTGATTGTGAAGAATATCAGGTTTCAACAACATGTAGTGCGTATGGCTTGTTCATTCTTAGATTCAAGAAAAGTTAATACAGTAGGCAGTGAAACATGTCTAGGCCATAATTGCGCGTCAAGTTAATGAATCTAACCCTCAGGACATACTTTCTGATTGCTCAATTCTGACACATGGTGTATGTAGTTGGTGACTCGTCAATCATTAAGTATCTCAAGTTCTCAACTTTGACTATGGAATCACATGACAGTTCAAACCCGTCGCTTGCTCGTTTCACCATTCTTTGGAGAGTTTGCCTGAATGTCACATCTATTAATTGAAGAATATGATGCATTTCAGCACAAATGCTTGTATGACACAAAAAGAACATATAAAATGTATTTAGTGGTATGCGGGTGATAACCACATTATAAATTATCCTACCATTCAGTATATGTAATAATGTAATTATAAACAAAAGTTGATAGGATCTATTCAAAATAAATAATACTATAATTATAAACAAAATTTAATAGGATGTATTTAAAATATTTTAGTGAAAAACAAGGATACTATTTTTGAGTATAAACTATACCCTACCTTCATGCAAACTATGTAAATACTCTATTTATTCAATATCACGTTTACGTACAAAGAATACTATCTCGTATTAAGGTAAGAAAGATATTCACTTTTAAATAGGAATTTATGGACTGAATGAAAAGGATTTCATGCCTTAAAATAAATTATACCAGCACTTATTACATTCAAAACTAATACTGGAAATAGAAATTACTACCACACATATTAAATAGCTTCTTTAATGAAAAATGAAAATACTAACTCTGAGTATAAACCCTACCTTATTACCAACTATACTAGCACTATATCTATTTAATACTATGTCTATATATATATATATATCAACATTTATTACAGATAAGCAAGATTTACACTTTTAAATACAACTATATTGACCAAATGAAAAAATATATGATTGAATATATTTGCAAGTGCACAAAATTGATTGTAACAAATAATAAAATTTGCAATATGCCAAAGTATTGATCCCAAGTGAGTATAACTACTACACTTATCAATCCTAATCAAATAATAAAAATAAATAAATAAAATTTTATAAAAGCATTTAAATTACTAACTAATAAAAACAAGATAATTAAGTGGTAAAACGGAATTAAGAGGGATAAATGCTAACATTTTAAGATTTACTTATGTGGATTTCTAATTATCATGTAAGATTAATTATTAAGGTTGAAATAATAGTTAACCTAATTTATCTACGTCCTATCGTCAAGCACACAAGTATATTCAAACTAGTTAATTATCACTTTCTGAAGAACATTTAACCTAATCAAACTCATTACACATAGTTAATCTCTTTAGTTATCACAATACTATAGGAAATTCCTTTCTCTAAATCTAGAATGTTCCTTCTCCTAGTGCATAAATTATAATTCACCTCCTTGTGTTTTACACTTTCCCTATGACTGAATCTATGATCGTTAGCTCTAAATCTAATAATTAAGAGCAAAGAGAAAAAATTCAACCAAACAATAACTATTCATACATTAATAATTTATATATCTATCACAAACTATATCTATAACCCTAACTAAAGATTTAATTATTAAACATCATGAAAACAAAATTAAAACTAATTAATCTTAACTTAAAAGAAAGAAGGGAAGAAAGAGTTAGAATAGTTGCTATGATTATCCTCCAATCTTGCTCTAAACCGATGCTAAGAAACTGTAAAACTAACAACTAGATGACAAAAAGGTTTTTAGCAGCCTCTAAAGTCTACTATAAAAAACCCTAATAACAATATTTACAAGCTAGGTTTACATGAAAGAGTCCTAAGTTTGATGAAATTGTGTTTCTACATGTCCTCGAAGGTTTTATATGATTGACACCAAAAAAGCTTCCACATTAGTTCCAGCTAGCTTTTGAAACTTCTTTTGTAAACAAGCACAAATAATTTGGTTTTAATACGACATTGTATTTTGGAATAGTGTCATGTTGCCTAATTCTCTAATTTCCTCAGACTTTCAACATCTTTGAGCTTTAATTAATATCTAATGGATTCTACAAAGTTATTTCCCAACATTTTAGCTTCTAATTGGAGAATAATGCACTTAAATGTGTGATTTTCATTCAAATCATCACATACAAGACTATGACTTAAACATAGGAAAGCGTTATATAATTCATAAAAAGCATGCTATAAAGATGCTACATTATGACTAATTTAACCGCTAATTACATGTAAAATATAACCTATTAAATTTTACTACACTTAAATTTGTTGCTTGTCCTTGAGAAACTAATAACCTGAAACTCTAAGAATATAAAAAAAAAGAAATAATTCCACTTTCATAGGTGTATAATAACATTTAACATATAATACAAGCCTGTAAAATCCTAGGTATCCTAGTGGCAGAGTTATAATCCCTTAAGGGTATACTAAAATGATACCCACAAACATTAGCCTACATATATTAGTTAAACACATAATATTTATTAAATAGTCACTATATAATTAAAACAATGTGAATACTATTCTACCTCCTTCATTAAGTTCACATATTTCGAATTGACAATATTTCTCACAAGGTATCACTCATTCATATAAGTTTTTAAAATTTTTCAGTAAAGCATGCTCATGGTGTTCTTATGAAATTGAAAATACTCTATAATCGAAAATCATCTAGTCTCCACTATAAATAGATATATACAAGAATATATCAAAAGTTCTTTGAATTAGGTTATAATAAGGTCGAAATGTTAAATAGGTTTATAAAGGAATGGCATATAAAAAATAAAATATTCGTAATATGTAGAGCATCTAAATCAAGAAATTAATAAAAAATCTCCACCAATTTCTCATATCTCACAAAAATTTGCTCTTGCTTCATTTTTTTAAGTGGAAGAAAACAATGTCAAATGATTTTCCTTTGTACATTGCCTTTCCATACACGTCGCCCTCTACCTGACACTTGTTTCTTTACATACTTTCCCCAATAACATCAAAACAATAACAAAAGCTCTATTAATTATGATTTAAGGAGTAATTAGTTGTTTTCTTTTTAGGCTCAAGGTTTTCTGAGAAAGGATTATGAAGAAAAAAGGTCAGAATTTCGTATTAGATGCAAAGGGTTAACTAATGATTTAATGCATAAAGGGAAAGCAATTTGGATCAAATGAAAATTATAGGTGCCTTTGTCATTTTAAAGCTTATGCATAACTTACATGTAATCTCGAAAAGATGACATGCAAATTACTGAAATATAAAATCAAAGAAAATATCCACATTTGAAAACGAAAGTATTATATGTTAGCTCAAATTATCATAGGATACACAAGTCAAATCAAAGTATTATCATTTAATAAACTTGGTTTTCTAGCATTCACAAAGTCAAGTTTTGCAAAACAACTACTCAATTATAATGTACCAAATTGTTTTACGATTAATATCCACATAGAATTATGTATACAGTTATGCTATCATCCTAAGTAATTATTAAGATCCTAAACACAAAATTAAAAGAATTTAAAATAGAAAAGTTTAAGACAAATTCTGAAATTTCACCTACCATATTTAAGAATGACATTGTCCTCCATATTAGATAAGTAAGACAATAAAAGCGAGCATGAGAGATAAGTCAGGTAGAGAAATCTCCCCTAAGTTCATGTAAGGTTGGTGAGGTAAAATCCCAAAAATTGTGATAAAAGAATCTTCTGAAGAAATTAAATATAACGTTAGTAGAACACTAAAACTAAGAAATTATAATAAAACTAAAGTTAGAATGTTTGGTTGCTTCCCAATAAGCACGTCTTTAGAAGTCACTTAGTTGGACTTCCTATTTAGCTTTTCACTTATTTAGGATCTCCAATTGGACGAACTTAATTAACTTGCTGTATAAACTTAAAGAAGAGAATATGTTAATGGGATAAATTTTATTATCTCTTAAATGTGCTTAGGGCTAGTGAGTAGGCTTAGCAATTAACCCCCACCTAGCCTAAGTTGAATTCAGATGGTTTGGGTGAGTTTGATCAAAATTTAGGTAAGGCTTGGCCCTTTTATGGAAATTTTGAGCTTTAGGTCCGCGAAGGGAAGCCCAAAAATCAAAGCAACATTGTTTTTTAAATTTTAAATTAAAAAATAATCAAGTCAAGCTTGGGTCTAATGCCATTGCTACCATTGAGGAGGTAATTTCTTCAATTTTTGGTCAAGTGCTTCTTTGCTAGATGATAAGGGTTTTGGCTTTCCTTCTCCTAATTCCTTGAAAACCTAAGAATGCTAATATCTATAGCCTTCTCCTTCTAGCCTAAAAGCACACTCTATAAGTTTAAGATCCTCTCCTTTTCATTAATCCCTAAATTTATACTTGGTTTCAAATGGTTATCATATTTAATTCTAGGTAATTCCTTATGCACAATTAAGTCTTTGATGTCCATATTATAACACTGATTATTAAGGGTAGGTCCTTTCATAAGCTTAAGATGTTAAAGTCCACCTTCTCTTTGCTTACCCTAAGTGTTAACTTACCGTCTACTAGCTAAAACAAGTTCTCCTTAAGATGATGGGAACCCCCATGTCATACTCCAAATCCATTAACAAGAAATCTGTAAGAAAAGTTAATTTCTCTAATTTAAGCAGTAGATATTCCATTATACCAATTAGGTACCTAAAAGATCAATCGACTAGTTAGAGTGAATCATTTGTTAACTTGATTTCTCCCATGCCAATATTTCTTAAAAAAGGTAAAGGCGTTATATTTATATTTTCACCTATATCATATAAACAATTGTGAACATTAAAAGCACCAATATAGCAAGGAATAAAAAGAATTCCTAAATCTTTTAACTTTAGAGGTGATTTATCTTGTAAGATCGCACTACTCCTTGGTTAAAGGTACCTTAACATAACCCTCAAGTTTATTTTTATTAGAGAAAATTTTCTCCAAAAACTTTATTTATGATGACATTTGAGCTGAAACTTCAACAAAGATTATGATGACATGCATCTTCTTAAAGATTTTAAGGAACTACTTAAAGTTGCCCTCATCCTTTCTCTTATTCAATCTGTAAGAGTTAGAATGAGTAACCCATAAGGTTTGATAGAGGATTGTAGCTTTATTTTAAGATTAATGCCAAATATAAATGATATCAATGCCAATTTATTATATCCAATTTGTCGTCAAAATCAAGACCTAGACCAATATTGTTTACAGATATGACTAGTGCTAGTTTGTTCTTGTTTCCTCCATTTCCTCCCTCTTTCTTAGGCTTTCCAAATGTTATGTTTCATTCCTTCTAGTGGTTACAACATCAAATGTTTTGCCACTCCTCTATAAGATAGTGCACACTTGATCTTTATGTTTTTCCTTAATATTACTAGGATGCTTTCCTTAACATCTTTCACTTCTCGTCTTGGCTAATTGGTTTACTTACGCCCTTAAGTTGTGAATGGATCCACTATTTATCTACATCACTTTTTCTAGTTCTCCCCAATTGCCCTATTTTGTATCAATGGAAGACATATATCATTTAAGCATCTCTTCATTTTCTATGAAGATTGTGATTGTAAAAAATGAGGTCATTACTAGAACCCACACAATCTAATAAGTTTGTCTATTCTAACTGCTTTCTTCTTTTATAAGAAAATTATGTGATTCCTTAACCTTGGATTATAATTGATAGAGAGTGGATCGTTCTTTACTTATTTTACTAAAAAGTAAGCAATATAATTTGCCTCTTTATGGTAATTTGAGGTTGAATCCATCATATTTGCAAGATATTCATCACTTGTAGTATTATTATCATAGCATGTTGATTGTATTTTAGATAATTCTAGAGGATTTAGCACTTAAATAAGAATTATTTTTATTTTAGGTCCTATGTTTACCTCTTCAAATAAAAGGAGAGAGTTTAGAAAAGAATTGGACAAATATACAGCAAATTTGAAATAATTAGAGAAGGACCCTAGAATATAACTCCTACAAGCCACTATGTTAGGGTTGTTTTCCATAATGGTCACTTTTTCTTTACCCTTTCATCCCTACTAACCTTTGTGATATACAGCAAATTTGAAATAATTAGAGAAGGACCCTAGAACATGACTCCTACAAGCCACTATGTTAGGGTTGTTTGCCATAATGGTCACTTTTTCTTTACCCTTTCATCCCTACTAACCTTTGGGTTATTCCTAGATCAACATACATAGACCCTACACATTCCTTTATATATTTTATATTACTTGTGAAAGTTTTTGGAAAAGTTATAAAATATGTCAAACACAACACAACCTCCTATATATACCTAAGTTAAGGGTCCTATATATACCTACGTTAAGGGCGTGTAGCTCATTAATGATTAGGGTTTCAAATTTAAATAAAATTTTGTTTAATCTAAGTAAGGGCTGGAAAGCATTATAAATTCAATTGGAAGCTATTCTACATTAGTTTTGTCAATCATGAACAAGTCAACCTTCTAAGATAGACAATATTTCAATAAAGATCTACTAAAGATTAAAAAATTAGGACTCATCACAATGATATATTTTTTCTTGTTTTCTTGTTTTTGTTATTTCTTGTTTGATTATTAACTAATTGGGATACAGATTTAAGTAGGATGAACCATAGAATGGAACATACAAATATGTGATATTTGTGAATGTGTTGTGTATGTTTTAGAGGAGTGTATTGGAGGCTAGTCGAACATTGTCGGACCATCCAGGTAATAACTTCTTAGAGCATACTGTGAGTCAACCTAGACGAATTTCCTAGGATTGATTTAATTTGATTTGTTAAGCTTCCAATTATTGAACCGTTTGATAGTTGTTTCTGGATTCCGGACCTGAGGTCCAAGGAGTTAATAGTTGGGCATGTATTGGGAGTGTTTTGATTTGATATGAATTTGACTTTTGATTCTCAACGAAAGTTGAATGTCGGGCTTAGGTCCGATGACTGTGATATCTTTTCTGAGTATTTGTATAAGATTGTGATATATGAGATTTTTTGAAATTGTTGCATGATTGATTATTTTTTGGTTTAATGAAGTTCTAGTTTTCTTGAGATCTCCTCATATTTATATAATTAATTGAATTAAAAGAGAGAATGTGGATGATTAAATTATTTTATTCATGCATCAAGATTCGGGAGAAGAGATGTATGGTTAGATCATAATATAGGTAAAGAAGGTTAATCATAGGCCACTTTGAGAGAAGTTATACGATCTTCCTAGTTTAGGTTAAAACTTATAAGGAGCTTCCCATAGCTAATTAATGCCTTCTTAGGTTGTCTTGATTTGAAAGACATCGATTAACTAATCTAAGGGTGGCAGCTATATGCCTTTAGAGAGTATCATTTTAACTTAGGAATTCTTATTGTTCTAAGAAACTAGAAGTATTTATTAAATCAAAGTGAAACTAAATTTCATAAAGTCCTAGGAGAAAGCTTACCTAAGTATAGTTTTATTCATATATTCACTTATCATTGATCATTATTTTATTTTGGTATTTATCTTTATTATTTATTTGCATCCTCAATTAATCTTAAATTGTCAATCCAACTTATTAAGTTTATAAATTGTCAGTAATTAGCTAATAGTCCTTGTGGAATGAACCCATACTCATTGGGTTAGCTATAGTTACATTGTGCCTTTATAGTTAGAACATAGACACAATTAAGTTTTTGGTATTATTAAATTAAGGAAACAATCATAAAACAAAAGTATTAAGGCTATATATATATATATATATATATATATATATATAAAGAAAGATAAGATACCTTTAATATGGTAAGGCCAAGAAATGAAATTCTTGTCTGATTCTAGCTTGAAGATAGGGGAATAAAACCAAAAATGGTGATATATTAAGAATGTGAACAAGTCACACATCTTTATGTCATGTGACAGTACCTTAACATCATCCTAAAGCATCACCTTATAAGTCAAATGATTTTAATGTCATTACTAGACTTGTTATTAGTCTATTTTATTCTACTAATTAGAGCCAAAATTTAGGATGTTAACATTTATAAGTAAATGGAACTTTGGTATAAAAATCTTTAATAAAATTAGAGTAAAGATAGTTTGTTTACTATTTAAAACTTGGTGCATTTTGGTCATGCGAAAAAATATTCAACATATTTGATAGGGACCTGAAGATAATTACACATTGATTTATAGGAAAATATAATAAGGGAACCCAAATCAATGAATAAGGCATATATAGCTTCTAAAAGCTTCACTTCATTATTTTTGGAATAAGATATATGCTTGACAAAATGACATTATAATAAATATGTATACTGCTCTACTCTAATAGTTTTCTTGCTATAGTTCTTACCTACAGTTTAGCTATACATTTTATTAAATATTGTTTCAAAAGAATCAAAGAAGTTAACATTTTTAAGAAATTTAGAAAGAAATCAATTTTAAGAAAATTAAATAAACTAAAATCTCAAGAGTAAAGCAAGAGAGCAATGATTAAAAGCTTTAGGATAATTTTCAAAATAAAGAAATAAAATAAGGTGGAGAATTTAATTTCATTGGTTACTAGCATCCCAAGATTTTAATTGTAGATATTGAGACCAAAGGAAAATAAAAGCGTTACTAAGTATTAATATAATCTATGAAAATTAGTAATTGCTTTTAAAATATAATTCTAATTCAATTACTTTGTCAAATGCTAGAATAAAGGAACAACTAACAAAGTAAGACTTTTGCTTTAAATAGGGTGATAGCCAATGATGAAGCAGCTCCAAGGATGTAACACAATGGTGACATGAAGAGAAAGCAAACAAATGACAAAACTGACATTTAATGGTGTAATAGAAACTAAACCATAAAGCACTAATACACAAAGAGATCACAACTAACCTTACTACATGAGTCCTTTCCTTGAGTTACTTTTCTTGTATTATATACCTATCCTTAACCTAAACCATTGAGATGTAAATTACAAATTATAGTATATTTAATTCATCATATCCATTTAAATATACACATGGGGTTTCTATAAAAATTTAGCTAAATTTCAAGTGAAACATCATTCCTCCTTACTAATTCCTGTTCTTCGTTTCTAGTTGAAAGATAAAAGAAAAACTCAATTTGTTCTATGTACCTACATACTTATGCTTACTGCTAACCTTGAAAGCTAGTTAGTCCTCTATATATTATGAGAAATCCAAACATTTTATGGAAGACAAATTTATTTTATAACTATACGGGTTTTAGTTTAAATTTGGGAAACTATTTGTTTATAAAAATTCCATCTCCAAGTGTGCTTTTTGTCCTTCTAATAAAAGCAAGTAAAAAATCCATGACGAAGTCCTTGTTCTTGCAAGAATTACTGATTCCTTCATTGGGATAAAAGATTTGTGCACTGAAAGCTCTTGGATTGATTAAAACAATGTCATCGTCTATAATAGAAATGATGGGTGCTAAATTTGTAGGATTGCTTTCAAGTTGTCTAACTTTTTTTGTTTGACATGCATATTTAGTATAAACCATCATCTAATATAATTTACTATTCATGTTGTATAAGGTTCTTTTTAAGAAATTCATAACACCAAATTCATTTAGGTAAATTGGATATGATTTTTCTCATCTTTAATGAAAATATTTCGTTGAATAATATATCTATACCTAATAATGATCAATTTTTATATGTATGATGCTGACATAGAGCTAAAACTAAAAGGAAGTTTGATTTGTACTTACCTTATAGGTAAGAACCACAAGACACAAACTCTCTCTCTCTCTCTCTCTCTCTCTCTCACACACACACACACACACACACGCACACACTCACTCAAACTTGCAGAGAGAGAGAGAGAGACCAAAATAGAGGAAAACATATATGAAAAAAGATTCATATAAGGAAAAAAAAACACAATTTTTTACCTATATACTAGGTCCTCTTTAAAAATCTATATACACTGAAAAAGACTTGAAAAAGAAGAACCAACAATAATAAACACCAAAATGATCATATAATGAGACCAACTTGTATATATCTTTAAAAACCTTTGCTTTTCCTTTCTAGAGTAGAAGACAATGATGATGGTCCTTGGCAGGACGATGCCAAATTTATTGACATAGTCCATCTCTAAAAAGCCTCTACGTGGCAATGAAGTCAACTAATAATAATATTAATAAGAGGATTGTTGGACCCCGTCTCCGAGGCCCAACATTCGGAAACACACAAGCACACATAAGCATAGAAGACCCATAACTCAC
>JAOSBN010000009.1:7669294-7685892 GCA_027563595.1 Erythroxylum suave
ATATAATTAACGAATAAATCCATAAGTCAAAAAAATAATTAATTCGAATAAAAATAAAATAATAAAAAAAAAATTTTCGGGGCCCAACAAGGATGATTAACAAGGGATTTATGAATTTCATAGGTAGACAGAAAAAATTTCTAGAAAAATTAAAATTAAACACTAGGTTTGTTTCTATAAAATAGAGTGAAGTTAAAAAGGCAAAACATTTTTATCACCTTGATCTGTATAGCCAAGTAGTCTCAATTATCTATTCTAGAGAATTCTGTAAAACTTTTCACTTTATGTCCAATTTTCTTTGCCCCTAAAATATGATTTTTAACACCTAATAATCAAAAGTAATAATCATATATACATCGGGTATAATATCTAAAATAACAACACTCAGATGTTGTTTAAAAAATGTTCATGCATTATATATATATGCCAAATTTATTAACAAGGTCCATCTCTAAAAAGCTTCTACTTGGCAATGAATTCAACTAACAATAATATTGATAAGAGGATGATTAACAAGGTATCTATGAATTTCATAGGTGGATAGAAAAAAATTTCTAGAAAAATCAAGATTAAACACTAGATTTGAATCTATAAAATAGAGTGAAGTTAAAAAGGCAAAACATTTTTATCACCTTGATCTGTATAGTCATGTAGTCTCAATTATCTATTCTAGAGAATTCTGTAAAATAACTATATGTCCAATTTTCTTTGTCCCTAAAATATGATTTTTAACACCTGATAATTAAAACTAATATTCATATATACATGGGGTATAATATCTAAAATAACAACATTCAGTTGTTGCTTATATATATATATATATATATATATATGATGCCAAATTTATTAACAGGGTCCATCTCTAAAAAACCTCTACTTGGCAATGAAGTCGACTAATAATAATATTGATAAGAGGATGATTAACAAGGGATCTAAGAATTTCATAGGTGGATAGAAAAACATTTCTAGAAAAATTAAGATTAAACACTAGGTTTGTTTCTATAAAATAGAGTGAAGTTAAAAAGGCAAAACATTTTTTATCGCCTTGACCTGTATAGGCATGTAGTCTCAATTATCTATTATAGAGAATTTTGTAAAACTTTTAACTATATGTCCAATTTTCTTTGTCCCTAAAATGTGATTAACACGTGATAATCAAAAGTAATATTCATTTGTACATGGGGTATAATATCTAAAATAACAACACTCAACTGTTGCTTAAAAATGTTCATGCATTATATATATATATATATATATATATATATATACACACACACACATACATAAATGATACATAATTTAAGATAAGAATATTTTGGTTGTTCTTAAAGTAAAAACATTTCAGGTTGTTGCATAAATAGAATTTTAAGGCAACCATTTTGTTACCTTTTTCAATATATGCTAACAATGTATAATTATTGTTACTTCTTCATATTATTAAAGACAATATGATAAAATTTGTTGTGTTATTCTAGATATTTACTAGTTTCTTAATCATAGCTCTCATTTATTTTCTTATTGTATCCTCATATAATTTTGTTTTGCTCTCCTATATGGCATCTTTAAAATAGACATCATAATCAATCATCAAAAGTAGCTAATCTTTTGAACCAAACAAAGATGTTGCTAAATTATGAAATGGCTTATAAGAAGTTATGCTATTATTTTAGTATTTATGGGCATCCTTTCCATATATTCATAAACATTGGGCCAACCCTATGTTACTACAAAAAGATAACTATATGGTTGCCTATAAAAGAGTTAGTATAAACAAGCCTTTCTCTAAAACTCACAATTTAGGATGAAGAAGTTATCCAAATTTATTTTTGGACAATCAAGGAGGTGGAGTAGGAAGACAATAGAATCACTTGGGTTCCAAAAATAGACTTAACTTCAACGTTGGCCACTGTTATAAGATAATGAGATACAAGGCTTAAATAAGATGGAAGAGATGCTTTAAAAATTAGATAAATGATTATTAACTATATTATATACCTTTTTATAGTTTGTTTTGCTTAATATTTAATGGTTTGCTAGTATTTTTGGTTCTTATTTCTTGTCAAATGTGATTATAGGTGATAATTGCCTTTTTAGACCAAAAGGAGAAGAATTTGGATGAAATCGTGGCATAAAATGAAAAATTGAAACAACTTGGAGATACATGACCATGTATAGTGATCATATAAGTCTCTGTAAACACGTGAAAATTTTGAAAATATGGTTTCTGGTAATGTATGTTATCTGTGTAAGTCACTATGCCCGTGTAAAATTATGAATTCAGGTATTTTTAGAGATATACAATCACCTACCTTATTTTATTGTATTTTATTTATTTTGTTTCTAATTTATTTGATTAACTATTTGATTTTTCTTTTTTCTCACAGATCTTGAATCTTTGATCAGTATATGACCTGAAGTAGTCTAGAGAACTTTGTAGGTGAAGATTCAAAATATTCCTTTATGGCCAATGCCTATAATATAAAATAAATTTAGTATTTTCCCCATTTTTTCACGTAAATGTAGCGCATTAAACATTACCAACCTTTCTCCCACTACTTGATGTTTCTCTTTAACTAGATCCGTTTGTATATATACGAAGATCATTGACATATTTTTGAAATCCTTTGGATGGGCATACCTATACAAGCCCAATAACATTTTGTAACAACTATTGACATTCTTCCATTATAGGCATAATGAGATTTTGTCCAAAATTCTAAATTTCTATACTTTGGAATCTAAAATTTAATCAAGATATTTACAACTATCTACTTTATCTTAACATCCATTAAATCTGTAATCCTCCCAAACTTTTTAATGAAACAATTGCCAATCTCCTATGGCAACCTAAGATAATAGGCTTTAGTCTCTTGTACATTATCTACATTTTCTTAGTAGGGTATGCTCAAGCAATGTTAGTTCCTCTATTCCAAACTTTAGCTCCTGCAATTGACTCTTGACATTATTATAGAAATTAAATCTTTTTATCACATCTTGTCACCCCTTAAGCCATTAATAGAAAAAGGTTCTATTTTAGTTTTATATAATGATAGATATGTGATTTCTCAATCAAAATTGAGACACATTAGACCATATATAAGCATGTTAACTAATATTTGTAAAATAGACTATAAGTTCCTAATTGGTAAAAAAATTAAAAAAGAAATTTGAAAATGAAATACAAAATAAAAATGACTAATAAAAAGGAAAATAAACTTACAGAAAGCATACGCACACGCGCGCGCGCGCACACACACAAACACAAACACACACATACATAAATATATATATAATTTTTAGACATGTTATCAAACACAAATACAAGAATGATGTATGGTTTTAACATCCCAAAAAAGCTACAACTTAGTTTAAAGATAGTGATAGGTTAGGCCAAGCTCGTGTTCCCTATGGCTTGGACCTAGCTAGAAATTTTTTTAAAGTCTAAGTCAAGCCTAATGCCAAATTAGGCTTGAGCTATTTGGCCTATTCTTAGGCCCAATAGAATTTTAAATTGATTAAATCTAGGTAGACCTTAAAACCTAAAGTTCAATGAAGCTTTAGGTAGTCCAAAGCCTGGTTGAATTGGGTCATACTTAAAAGTCCGACTCTAAGTTGCTTTTAAGGTTGTCAACATACATAGAATCTGCATTCTATGGTTCTTTAGAATGTAGGAAATGAACTCATTAAGAAAATTATCATGTCCAAAGATAAGAAAAGAAATGCTATTTTTACAATTGAGTGAATTTCTCGTCCAAAATTCCCTTTTCAAAAAAACAAACATTACCGTTAAAGTCTGTCTAAAACATCACGATAAAACCCATAAAAGATCAACATGTTTAAACCCTAAAGATTAGTTTTACCACAAAGATGCTCAACTTATAACGAAAAAGAAACATTTTAAAAAAGATATCAGCATCAAAAGAAAAGGAGTCATTCATGAAATCATCCCTTGAAAAGAAAAGAAGGCAAATTGAAATAGAGAGAAATCATGAAATAAAAACTCAAACAAAGAGATTGAGAGTTTGAGAGGCTAAAAAGAGTTTTCCTAGACTTAAAAATTATGCTCTTATATATTTTTTACATAAAGAGTATACATCTATAAATTTTTTACTTTAGGTATGTAGGCTTCCTTTTTTTTTCTTAGGCCATAAATAATGCCAACAAGCTTGCAATATTTTTACTTCAGGCATGGGAGCTTATATGTTCTTTTTTTTAGCCTAAGAATTGAAGAGGTTTTTTTTTATAGATATGATGTGTACATGCCTACAATTTTTTTTCTTAAGCCAAGGAGTTAAATAAATGTCGCTTAAACCTTATTCTTACAGACCAACAAGTTTTATATTAAGAAAAGGTATCGAAAGGAATTCTCTTTAATTAGAGGCTTATAGATTTGTAGTTTTTCTTATACCTAAGACCTATAAGTTTAAGGATTTTCTTTATATAAGGAGCTAAAGAAACTCCTCCTATACTTGAGGAATGAAGGCCTGTAGGTTATACTTAAGCTATATAATTAAATAGGCTTCTTCTAGACCTAAGGCTTGTGAGCCCATAAGTTTTTTAAACAAATTTTTTTAAGACAAAGAACTAAAAGTACTTATCATGAACTTGAGGCTTACAAGCCTGTAGGTTTTTTGTTAAGCCAAGAAGTTAAAGAGGCTTCTCCTAGACCTAAGGCTTACTAGCCTACAACTTTTTTTTGCTTGATTCCCTCTATATCAGAATGAGTTATATTGTCTTGTAAACAAATTACACATCCTAAAAAATGCAATACAAATACACTTTGATCGTGGTTATCTCAATGTATGTAAGTTTTAATTAATTAACTTTCATAATTTGCAAGTGCATGGTCATTCGCCTAGTACCTAAGGTTTTGATCCCACGAGGAGGGATAATCTAATCCCAAAATCTAACGCCAAAAGAAATCGTTGAAATTCAAATGTTACAAAACTAAAACAAGAATGCAATTCAAATCGATAATCAATCACAAAAATATTAACAATTTAGCAATTGCAACGCACACTCAAGAATCAACTTAAGGAAGTACCAACTGAGAGAATGGGGGTTTTACCTATCTTTAACATTAACCTAATCAATTATGAATTATTGGATTATTGGTTATGCACGATTCTAAGGTTAATTACTTTGTCTCTATTATAACCATTAACCCTAATTTATAAGCCCTAATCAAATTATTGAAGTTGCAATTTCTCAATTAACAACCTATCCAAAACCCTAATTAGATCTGAAGTTGTCTAATAAACTATCGGAAACTATTGGAAGATCTCTCTTTACACAATTTATTGATTTGATTTAATTCTTGTTTTATTAAATCGCCTAACTCTCGTTAGCCTAATTAAATTATTTTTCAATCGATTCACCCTCTCAGTTTATCACCGAATTATGCAATTGTGGAAATTAAATCACAATAATTCAAAAAAACGTAAACAATCAAATTTCACTAAATCAAAAATAAAACTCCTAAGGTGAACTTAGAACATCATCAACATCCACAAAACTTATCAACAACTATCATTCCAATTCTATACAATAATAAAATTGAAAATAACAGGAAATAAGAAATTGAACAAACAATAGGAGGCAATGACGTCGGGAAACTGCTGATCCGAAAAGTACTTCAAGTCGACTCCTTCTTATCCTCTCTCTTCCTTCTTCTCTTTCTCTATCTCTCGATAATTCTCTCTAGGGTTTCTCTCAAAAGTGGCTGATGTAAAAGCTCCTTTCTCTGCCTTGTACTATTCTTTTTATACTCTTTTATGTTTTGGGTAACCTTAAGATTTTTTGGGGTCAAAAAGGACCAAAAAATCCCTCGACACTTGACATTTTTGAGTGTTTGTGTGTCTGCCCAAAGCAAGCCATGATCGTGGGCCACATCCAAGCCTTCTATCATGCTCGTGGCAAGCAGGTCACGATCTTAAGTCATGTCCTGGGCTTTTTGCACAATCGTGGGCTAACTCCAATGCCTCTGTCACTATCGTGGCCTGTTGTGCCATAATTGTGGACTGTTATTTTGCCTCGAATGTCTCCAAAACTTCTCCATTCTTCGATGTTGACCTTGTTGGTCCTAAAACACTAACAAACACATCAAGATACTTCAAAAACATAATAATTAAGCTCAAATACTTGTGCTAACCTATAAAACATTTAAAACATAAATAATTAACAAATTAACACAATTTTAACCTAAACATATACTAAACAATTAAATTAACAATACATATCAAACTAAACTCTAAATCACGATGCAATTCACACTTATCACACTTATATATGTATATGATAACTTCTATCCAAATGTAGTACTTTCTTAAATGACCTTCTCATCCTAACTTTCACCTTGTGATGCCTTTTTTATAGTAGATCTTAAGTCTTATTGATATCCTCCTATGATTATAAGAATTACCATTTGAGCGGGATGTTGTTCCCTATTTGAATCCTTGGTTTTCAATCATTATAGTAGACTCCATCTAAACTCTTATTTGATATGGTCACATGTGCTTTTATGCTTTCCTTTAGGAAATGACTTAACCTACATATTTAATCAAATCATTAGTCACACTTCTAAATTATCATGTTCAATATCTTGATAAAAAACTGTAAAAGTTCTCAACCTTGTCAGCAGTGTGGGTGAAATTTTTCTTATCATCTTTGAAACCTAAATATTTTTGTCCCTTAATTTTCACCTCTGCAAAATCTCACGGTCATATTTTTTTAATCGAGTTCCATCGAGGTTAACAAGGCTTGAATATAGTCTTGAAGGTTGATGATTCCACCCTAGGATTGAGATTAGTTGTTTGTATGTCCAAAAAGATAAAGTGCTACAAGTAATCCCTTAAGCCTTCTTCCTGCCTTTAAGTTACAAATGTTAAGTAGTTGGAGTCTTTAGTTCTATGCTTAATATTGGCAAAGTATGATTGATTCTAGTTCATTATTTAAATGTGGTTATTAGGGTTGGAAACAAGTTCTGAAACCATAATCATGTCATACCAATTATTATGGAAAAGAAGGCTTTGCATTTTATACTATTAGATTCTCTATAAAGGTGCATAAATTCTCCATATTACCATACGTGATTGACAAGGTTATGCATGCCATCATAAGTTCCTAAGGTTGGCATCTTAAACATTAGTGGTAATGGCTCCACTAGGACATCATGTATTAGTGTGCTATTGATTATCAAACTTACCCCTCATGTTCCATATTCTAATGGTACTAATTAAATGGATGTCAATAAGTTTCCTTCTAATAATGATCATAGGGTGTGAGTTTAAAGCTACTCATGTTTCTATTGTCTCTCTTATAACATTTGTCTTACTTGTTCATGTAACATCATAATTTTGATAGCTTGGTCCTCAAGGGGGTCATTGGTCCTCGAGACTTTAGGTATGTTGGTTATTTTCGTAACATTAGTAAATAGGTTGTTTCTATAGGTGTCCATTATTCTTTCTTAAGGTGGTGGTAGCTCAACCAATTTAAGATTTTACCAAGTGGGAATATATGAAGATTTGAACATTTTTGCCTATAGATAATGATAAAAGACGTAAAGTAAATTCATGGTAAGCTTATTAGTTAGTCTTAACTTAGCAAACCTATAAAAACAACTAATAGGCCAAAGGCATTCTTGAAAATGGTATTCTAACACTCAAGTCAGTAAAGCTAAAGGATACTAAGTCTGTAAGAAGATTACTAATTATGCTTAATGGTACTAGTTATGAGAACTTGCCTCAAAATGTATCCTTTAGATAGAATTTCATTACAGTTAGTTTAACATGTAATAATTTTAATAATTTTTGATAAAGAAAGAAAAAGAATAATATCACTCATTTGAATCTTAGTTATGTTGTGATTTAATGAGTTTAGGTAAATAGATAATTAAAAGATGATTTCCCTTTGATTTGATCCAATAAAATTTAAATGGATTCTTAATTTGTATAATGAAATTTTTTGTATAACTTCTATATAATTTAAGTTAGAAGGCGATACTTTTCAAGCATTTTAGTATCCCAACAAAAATAAAAAATATAGTAAAACAAATATTGTAAATTCACTTCAATGAATTTGACCTAAGTAAAAAGGTTTAAATTAATAGTTAAAATAGTAATCGTAATGACCTAATTAAGTAGTCCAGGGTATTTATGACAAAGTGTATCTTTGCATTAAAAAGTTATATGAATTTTTAAAGAAGCCTCTAATGCTCTTTTTAAATTAAAAAAAGGTGTCATATTGTTGATGTTTGAAAGATTTTTGGCTTAAATCAAATTAATTCTGTAAGTTAGTTCAAGTATCTAAATGCCTTATTAGTTGATGAATAATGAAATTACGTAAATGATGGATATCATTAATAATTCAAATTGATTTGATGAATTTCCTGATAACCATTACCTATTTAAGTTAAGAGTGATTGAAATTGATTGCATAAGAATAAGATAAAAATATATAAATTGGGGATATTTGATGTGCATAAAATGTGTACATATTTTCTTAAGTATTTTGTTTTATTTTTACGTCAAATTACCTTGTTTTACTTAGTTTTTGATATTTTTTAGGTACAAATTTGAACTTAAAATGAGGTTTATTGAGAATTTAAGGCTATTTCATCTAAAAACATAGAGAAAATAATAATTCTTTTTTTTGGTAAAATGTAAATATATTATACTAAAAATGAATATATACACGGCCCTGTGGGGCATACCCCGACCTCAAAAACAGTTTCTCCTAAGAGAAGATACAATCTGAGTTAAAAGGAATTCCGATAAATCTACTGTCCATATCCCTCACATACCCAAGGAAGTTTTGTTAAGAGTCTACAAAATACCCCAAAGTGAGGCTAGACAGTCAAAAAGGAGGGGAATAGTGAATAGGAAATTACCAGGAAGTTGGCCTGCTAATAGACTACTCATTTCTCCTCATGAATAGTACCCCCTCTGATGAACAGTAACTTCCATCATGAACAATAACACCGATGCATGTACAGTAATTCTAACGACTGTACAGTACTTCAGGCGAGGAACAGTAACTCCGGCAGCTGCAGTGAATCCAGTGGCAAGTATGCAGATGGATAGATAGCTAGCGACGGAAACAGTAACCCTAAATATGTACTGGGAGTCATTGAATGTTTGCACGTGAACAGTGCCATGCATGGCATTGTTTCATGCATATTACGTGATATGCGTCCCTGGTATTGGAACGACAGGCAACTGGAGTAGTGAGTGGGTTTCCATCCAGGGCAGGCGACCAATGAGTTCGACATTGATCATTAGCAGTGTAGTTCTTAATCCAGCCCTACCTAAACAAAAGGGATAAGTTCTGCATGCATGAGGCCACGCTAGGTGCTACAGTGCCATGCAGAGACGTATGTGTGCGATGTCCAGTGCTTAAGGAAAAACAGCGCAATGAGACGTGAATCAATCGAGAGAAATATACTAGCTATCTTTCAATGCGAATAGCGTCAGGTAGATGACACACGGAGGGGGACCCATCCATCCAGCAATCCAGGCGGTGAATTTCCATCCACCCTCGTAGCAATAGTTTCAACCACTATTGAATGAAGCATCATTTGGATTTAATTTTTTCTAACCTGTAAAATAAATAAACACGTTAGTCAAAACACATTCTTCCCCCTTGACTACACCAGGCGACTGCAATGATCCAAGCAGCGGTGGTCTCCTTTGCAACAGCACGCCCGCAATGCCTAGGATGCAATAAATCCGAAGGATGGCCTTCCATTAATACATTTGACATCAGCTTCCTACAAGGAACTATAGCCCTCCAGGGGTAACAGTGCAATCATCATCCCTGTAGTAATTAGTGTCTCCTGCAAAACGTGGCCTTCGTGTAGGATCACCAACAAAATCTTACTCCAAAGCCCTGAGCCATTGGCTGCTAGGGACCATCTGCTTACTCCAGTGAAACTTCAACAGAATTTCACACACCAAGCATCTAACCCATGCAGGGGCAATATCCCTGAGCTTTGCCCACCAGTGTTCATTCGACCACTCTCTAAGTGAGTTTGGACCACTTCAGGACAACCATTATTAATAGTTCAATCGAACAACCATGATGCAACCCCAAGATCAACACAGGAAATCGCTAGGAGACGAGGGAGCCCCTTGTGTTGTGTATGTGCCTACCATTTTCCTTTCCACTCCCCGGTCATCATCCATCCCCAAGGAAAACTGCCCTGTGCCAAATGTAGGAAGTAACGTGACCAGGAGGCTAGGACACACTTTGGAGTTGTCCACAGTTCGACCAATTACCTCCCAACCACTACCCTAGTATCTAACTAAGACAGCCATGTCGTCCTTCCCATCCTACTGCCTCCCATGTACGAGAAGCAGTGTGGTACCAGCTTCTAAACTACCATCTATATATAAGGGAATACCTTGTGCTCTGGATGGGCCCCCCGAAGCTCCTTACTCACCCCAGCGAGTTAAGATGCCCCAGTGCAGGTGAAGGACACATTGTGAAATGCTTATGCGGAACCCACCTGTAGTTTTGCCATTATGATTTCCCAACTACCATTCAGCCACTGATGATCATCTACGCCTTCAGAAGGATATCACTTCTTCCGGATAGAGCCGATACAATATTTTGTATACATCAAGTTTAATGCAATGTACCACATCTGTTATTGTAAAAGCATTTGCGTCAAAGGAAGCCGCATTCCGAGTTTTCCAAATTGTATAGATAGTACATAGGAGGGCTAGTCTAGTGACTTTACTTTTCAGTCTTGCTCCAGAGTATTCCTTGCAAATCTATTTAATTGCACTAGAAATGGAGGATATAGTTCGCCTCATTCCCAGCCAAGTCCGAACAGTGCTCCAGATGGTACCTATAATATTGTACTGAAAAAATAGGTGTATAGTTGTTTCTCTTTCATCTTGGCAGAAGCAGCAAGTAGGGTCCAATTCCACGAATTGCAAGTTGTCTCTCGTGGGCAACCGATCCAGCATGCCATCTATGCGATGAAGGAGAATTTCAGGGGGATATATTTTTTCCAAATAAATGGTGTCCATGGTTTAGGCAGATGCTTAACCCGTAGCTGTTCATAAACTTTGTGCGCTGAGAGCATACCATTGGTGCATAAATGCTGTAGCCCCTGTTCAATACCCATACGGTTGCCCATGTGAAGGAGCAATGTGTCCTGTATCTATGCTAGACGCTTCATAAGAGTTGAGTCTCGTACATGAGGCCTCCATTCCCACACTAATCTCCCTTTTAAGTAAATTGTATGTACCTATTTCACCCAAAGGGAATCCTCCTTTGTTTGTATGTTCCACAAGACCTTAGCCAACAATGCCGAGTTCCAGGTCTTAATATTTTTCAGATTCAACCCCCCCCCCTCTTTCTTCGGAGCACAAAGGGAGTCCCAAGCCACCCTATAATGTTTACCCCCCCAAAGGAAGGCATGAAAGATTGTGGTGAGTCTTAGCAATAGTGGCTGGGATGGGGAAAGATTGTAGCCAGAAAGATAACACTCCTTGGATAACCGTCTGTATTAGCTCCAACCAACCTGCATAGGATAAAGTTTTCCCATTCCATGCATTAATGTAAGACTCAACCATGTCCAATAGCACTGAAAACTGGGCAACTGAGATTTTCATTAGGGCTAAGGGGACCCCTAGGTAACGGACTGGAAACTCCCCCGGTGTGTATTCTACCAGATGGAGGATGTCTTCTTTCTACCTTCCAAAAACTCCAGCGAGATAAATACTAGATTTAACAGGGTTTGCCCGAAGTCCTGTACAATCTTTCAAGTCAGTCAGGGTTGTTAACAATATCTGAATAGACCGGTAATCCCCTCGAGAAAAAAGCATCAAGTCATCCACGAAGGCAAAATGCGTTATGCTCAACTGTTGGCATTCCGGGTGGTGGTTAAAATCAGTCCCAGTAGTCCGCACTTTTAAAAGTCGGGAGAGATACTCCAAACATAATAGGAAAAGCACTAAGGACTTCGGGTCACCCTGCCTCAAGCATCGTTTACCTTTGAAGAAGCCATGAAGGGTTCCATTGATAGCAACCAAATATATGGCTGATGAAATACACTCCATGATCCAGCGAATAAACATCTGAGGAAAGTTAAGCCCTTCTAGCATATCCCTAAGGAAGGACCAGGAGATGGTATCATAAGCTTTGGTCAGATCTATTTTCAACATGCATCGAGGAGAAATGCATTTCCTGGCATAACCCCATACCAATTCTTAGGCCAGATACACATTATCAAGCATAAAGCGCCCTGGGATGAAAGTCGCCTGGGCGGGGTCGACTATTTTACTCACTACTGAACTCATACGTGCTATCAGAATTTTAGTGATGATCTTATAGGTCACATTTAAGCACGCAATAGGTCTAAAGTCTTCCACTCGAAGGTCTGCCTGCTTCTTTGGTATCAGTGTCAGGATAGTGTGATTAATTTGTTTGAGCAAACAACACGTGGAGAAAAACTCCTGCACTGTCCTGGTGACCTCCTGTCCAACAACCATCCATGAGTGTTTAAAAAACCCAGACATGTAGCCATCCGGACCTGGTGATTTTTCAGATCCAATGTCCTGCAGTGCGTCCTTGATTTCAGCTTCTAGAACTGGGGCCATCAATTGGGCCTGCATATCATCATCTAACACCTTGCCCTGTGTAACTACGGTGGGGTCCAATTTGTGCACCAAAGTGGAAGAGCCAAGGAGCTCTTGGTAATATTGTATTAAACAAGTAGCCACTCCTTTCCAGATTCTGTTTTTTCCCCATCTGATTTCAGAAGATATGGAATAAAATTTTGCATCCTTCTCTTACACACCACCCCATGAAAATACTTAGTGTTCTGTTATGCTTCCAGTAAATGAGTGCATTTGGCCTTTTGTTGGTAAAATGATCTTTCTACATCCATAAAGAACGCTGCCCTTTGTCTCTTCAATGTAACCTCTTCACTCAACTCAACATCATGAGGTCGGGTTAACAGAGTTTTATAGACTAGTTGAAATTCAGTTGACGCTTCAGTGACTCTTTGAGAGATATGCCCATAGGCAACACGATTCAGTTCCTTAAGAGGTCTCTTCAACCTTTTCAATTTAGTACAAAGTGCAAACTGGGTTGTGTCAAGAACTGGAAATGCCCATCCTCTCTATAAAGTGTCATGATATGAGGGGTGTGTCAACCACATATTAAAAAATTTAAACAGCTTGTTTCCTTCTAAAGTGAAATCGGTAAAAGCAACTACCAAGGGGTAGTGGTCCGAATCCACCCGCATGTCCAAGAAGTGTATTGAACAGATATGCCCATGGACTCCCCATGCTTGATTAATAAGGGCACGATTTAGTTTTGCCCAAAGTTGTTTCTTATGTCAGGTAAAGAATTCCCCATGGTATGGAGCATCTTCAAGCCTTGGGACATACGAAATTGCAGAAAGTCATGCAATAGATAAGCGGACGGGGGTTGACAACCCATTCTTTCACTGGCTAAATTGACACAATTAAAATCTCCCATCAAAAGCCACAAGTTATCTCGGTGTATTCCCAAATTCTGCAAACTCTGTCATAACTCCCTTCATTTACCGACACTGTATAAGCCATACACAACTGAGACTGTAAATGTGAGTTGTGTTGTGCAACATTGGATCTGACAATGTATGTATTGATCCCCAACTTCTACTACCTGGCATTTAAAGCAAATCGGATCCCATATGATACATATTCTACCCCTGCTATATAGTTGAAGTTTGTTCTGGAAATCCAGCCAGGGAATTTATTCACCATCAAGCGTTGTAGTCAATCATCAGATAACTTAGTTTCAAGTAACCTTGCAAATTTACAACGATGTTCCCATATAAGAGTGGCAACATTCGTCTGTATCGAGGGCTTGTTTAGCCCTTGGACATTCCAACAGAACAGCTTCATTCCGCAGAGGAGAGGGCTTTCTCGCCCCTTGCACTCTTAGATTTGTCCGTATCAACACCCCTGGTTGGATTGCTTTCTCTGTTTCCCCATGCAATAAAGCTACCCCCTGCATGAGAAGTTCTGTTTTCCTTCCCTGTTGTCCCTCCTGAGTTAGTACTTGGTGGGTGCACTTCTATTTGACCCAGTGACCTACCTCTACTCCTGACCACCTGTCGACCCTTCCCTAGGATTGGGGGTTTTGGATTACTGGTCTGTGTGCGAGCTTTTACTTGCTACCACTCCCCCTCGCCCTGGAGAGTACCATCAGCGGGTATAGTACTTTGAAGTCTAGGACTTATTTCAAGGACTGATTCTATAGTTTTACCCTGACTGGGAAGGTCGTCCTGGCTTGACCCCGAAGCTAAAGTTGAGGTAGATCCCCTCATTTGCTAACTATTGCATGTTCGGGTCTGGCCCCCCACTATCCCCTAGTCTGACTGCTTCTCAAGATTTCGTTGTGACTCCTTTATAGCCCTACCATTTTTAGAAGGATCAACTATTTGTTTGCCAGTAGTTGCAGTAGGGTTCCGAGGAAACTGTGGGGGTAGGTGCTAGAGTTGCAAGGGCCAAGGCATTATGCGAGTTGTTCTCTTTGTCATTTGCTTGAGGTTTGGTTGTTCCTCCCTGATGCTCCTGCACAGTTTGCTTAGTACACCTAAAAGGAGTGTGGCCAAATTGTTTACAATAGCAGCAACAGGGGGGAAAGGTCTCATAAACAACTGTTTGTGTGTATCGCAGGCCTTTGGGTAGGTTAGCTACAAAGGATGTAACCGGCTCCTTAGAAATATCCACCTCGACCAACATACGGGCATAGCCAGTGCGGGATTTTGTTGCAGTGATTTGATCAGTATATATAGGCTTGCCAATTCTTGAACCAATTTTGGATAGTAAATTATCATGCCATAAGTCTAAGGGAACTTTAGGAAATTTGACCCATATAGGAACCTCTAAGAAGTCCTGGTGGTTGAAGGAAAATTCAGGAGTTAATTGTTTCAACAATAGAGTCTTTTCGAACAGTACATACGGTCCTCCTGCTAGGACTCGAGTCTGGTCATCCTCTGAATCAAATTGGAATACCATCCAGCCATAGTCATGTGGTAGCAGCTTGTTATGTACACCACATTTCTTCATCAGATGCTCAACCGTTTTTAACTCATGGAACCAACCCGTGAAACACCCTACAAGGCAATACCCCCAATCATCCTCTACTGGCTGTAATTCAACTTCCTTAAATGTTACTTCTTCCTCAACAGCTGTATATGTTAGGTGGAGTTCATTTTTCAGCTCCCTGTTATGTCGAAAAAGACTAGCATAGGAGGGTTTTGCTAGGTTGGTTTTGGGGCCAGAGGTGGGTTGGTTGGATAGATTCCAGAAGAAGGGAATTCAACATTAGTTTCCGATGCTTCCTCATTCCCCTCACTCCCTGTCTCAGCTATTTCAATGGCTGGGGATGCTTCGTCATCCCCCAACTTATCAACACACACAACACCAATAATAAGATTATCAGAGGGAGTAATGGAGTTACCTGTACCAAGACTCCTCACCTGGGCCAGTCGACTAGTGTTTTTGCCTTGTCCTGTAGGTTGACGCCTAGTCAAAGCTGGCTTCTGGGCGCCACTGTTAGCTGGGTTAAGTGCATCTCCCTTGGTGGTGACTCTAGTAGTTGACTTCTTGAGAGGCAGAGAGGTAGGCTCTGGTTCATCACTGTCACTGGAATCAGATGGATCAGCAAGGGACGGCTATTGGGGAGAACGCAAAGCAACAACAAAATCCGCTATGCTGTCTTTGTCTTTGAATTTTTTCTTCCCCATTTGTCTGACCCTCCTTAGACGGCGGGGTTTCTACCCCAGAAAGCCAATACCCACCACCGTAACCAAATGTACGTAGCAATGGCACAGCCTACTAACACCGTACAAATAGAAACACAAAGAAAACTGACAGTACCGTCCACAAGAGAGATGTCACCACTTGCTAGTAATCTGGTGCCAGTATGGAAGGGATGTAGGATGCGCACTGGTCATGTAGAAGTCACCGTCGTATAGTCCCAGTGATGTGGGGATTGCCACCAGAAGGAAGGGAAAGAGCCAAATCCAAACAAAGCTGAGCGAGAAAATTGAGGCCAAAATGTTCGTTCCCAAACCAGAGACAAGGACGGGGATGCCCACCTTAGAGAAGGACTAGGAGAGTCAAAAGTAGATACTCGTTGTAGTAAGTGTCGAAAATGCGATCCCCAAGACGCCGATAATGGCCAGTATATTGTCTCGTGTGGACAGGAGCTACAGTGCGGTGATATCGCACTTGTGCCCCAGTTAAGTACCTGACTGATTTTGGTCACTTTCTAAGATTATCAACGCGTTCAACCACCAATAGTTGACCATGTAAACGATCTAGAAGGGGGGGTTGAATAGATCCTTGAACCTTTTTCGTAAAGTTCTACAAAAATCAGAAGTTAAAACACACAAAACAATTTAAACAAATCTAAATGCAAAGAGTAGGGAAGAGAGGCAAACACTGTTTTTATAGAGGTTCGGTGCTAAGACCTACGTCCTTTACCTAAGCTCCCACTTAGGATTTTGGCAAAACACTTTACTACACACTTTTTAGTTTAGTGTGAACTTTTCAATACAACTTGACTTCCGGCTCAAGCTACACCTC
>JAOSBN010000009.1:7696491-7722281 GCA_027563595.1 Erythroxylum suave
TCAATTAAACAATTTATAATCATAGATTAAGATGGACGTCTAGCAACATGTCATGACCACCTAAATATCAGGAACATTTCCTTTTAATTTATCTTTAATTCTCAATTAAACAATTTATAATCATAGATTAAGATGGACGTCTAGCAACATGTCATGACCACCTAAATATCAGGAACATCAAAGTGGTTTGACTTAACCTATCTATGTATGGTTATGATTTATAATTTAATCCGTTCATCATCCAATATTCCTATTGAACAATATGGATATAATGTCTACTTTTTTGGTTCAATCACCTTCATTCGTACTAATTAATAATTGATTTATAATTGAAATTTGAAAACTTCTAAATAGAGAATTCCATAAATTACTACTAATCAAGAATAGTACAATATTCTCTCTAATTACTTTAGAGTGAAAAATTCTTTATTGACTTACTCAGCTATCTCCATATAATTCATATTACATCTAAGTGCTATCGAATGAATTATTCTAAGATAGTTCACAAGTAATATCAAAACATAGTAATTCTCAAACGAGATACCTTAGTAATCTCAAATTTAAGGATCAATTATACAACAATCATTATAAGAAAATCCACAGAACATAAGTAAAATTCCATATGGGATTCTCATAGTCGAGTCAGTTCAGAGACATTCTCTAATAATCACTCACACATTAGTGTAAGTATCTCCATACTTTAATTTATGAGATCAATTACTTTCTTCATAAGAAATAAACATAATGTGTGCTAGCTTTATTATTTCAACAATATCCCGTCTTGATAAGACTGCAACTAAGAAAACTTAAGAATAATATATAAATGTAAATTGAACCTGACATTATGATCTCATCATAATTTCAATTAAATAATAATTATTCCAAGGATTTTATCTTCAGTATTAAAATATAAAAAATAGTTAAATTCATAGAAATAAAGAATGCCTTTTTCATTAATAAATAAAAATAATGTCATATATCAAATTGCATCCAGATGATTGATTGTAAGGGCATAAACTATCAATCTCTCATTTACACTAAAGTCAATCACGTATGTATCTAATACCATATCCGTCCATATATATATCATGTCTTTTTTGAGACAGTGTCTTAAAAAAAGGATCCCTAAGGTTCTCTTCGGTGGTAACTTGCTCCAATTCTATGTCTTTTTCATTCCACTATCTCCTTAATCAATTGAAGTTTCCTAAATACATGTTTGGACCGTTGATGAGATCTTGGTTCCTTTGCTTGTGCAATAGTACCATTGTTATCACAGTACAATACTATAGGCTCAATAATCCTAGGAACCACTCCAAGTTCAGTAATGAACTTCTTAATCTAAACTACTTCATTTGCCACCTCTGATATTGAAATGTACTCTACCTCGGTCGTTGAATTTGTAATGGTTGGTTGTTTGGAACTCTTCCAAATTACCACACCACCATTTATTGTAAAGATGTGCCTTAATTGTGATTTACCATTATCGGGATCTGACTAGAAACTAACATTTGAATATCCTTGATTTCTCAACTTAGCTCTTGCATAGACCAATAAAACATTTTTAGTTCTTCTCAAGTACTTTAAAATGTTTTTCACAACTGTTCGATGACTCTTACCTGTATTGGTTTGAAGCCTACTTGTTATGTGTACTAGATCAGATGTCTCTTATGCTCAAAAGCATAAGAGACATCTGGTATAGTATATAGCATTGTATACATGATTGATCCAATTGCTAAAACATATGGAATAAAATCCATTTTATCTCTATCCGCTTGTGTCTTTGGACAAGCATAAGAGACGTCTGGTATAGTATATAGCATTGCATACATGATTGATCCAATTGCTAAAACATATGGAATAAAATCCATTTTATCTCTATCCGCTTATGTCTTTGGACATATACTCTGTAAGAAAGAAATCCTATGAGAGATGGGCAAGAATCTCCTCTTGAAATTCTCCATATTAAACCTCTTTAGCACTTTATTTATGTACATAGATCGAGATAACCCAAGCAACCTCTTTGATCTATCTTTATAAATTTTTATTCCTAGAATATAGGCTGCTTCTCCCATATCCGTCATGGAGAAGTGCTTGGATAACCAAATCTTTACGGATTGAAACTTCGGTATGCCATTTCGAATCAGCAACATATTCTTTTCTTTTTTTTTAACATTTTAAGTATCCCATTAAGATCTCTTGTGAAAAAATTGTGTGAATAAGTGAACATCAAATTTACTTCTTTGGCTTCAAAATAATATTAAATAGTAATTTAGTAGCCATTTCAAATAATGACCTAATTGAGTAACCAAAAGTGTTCATAAAAGTTATTTACTTTCGTGTCAAAAGGTTAGGTGAATTTTACAAAAAGCTTATAATAACTCCTACACTAATTTAAAGTTAGTTTTTTATTTCCATTGCAAAGGGTATGATAATGCTTGAAATTTAAAGCATTTTTCTCATGTATGTCCACTTTATAGAATGGGTTGAATTTTATGGATTGATTTAAATTTTAAAGGACTGTGGAGTTATATTGAATTGATGCAAGCAGCCAAATTCCTAGCAAGTTGATAAAATTTGCATGTAAATGAATACCGGACAGTCTTGATTAATCCAATTGATTTGTTAAATTCTTTTTTGAAATTTCCACCTATTTAAGTTAAGGGTGGTAAAATCAAAGTGCTTAAGGGAAACCATAATTCTTAAGTGTAACAGAATTTGATAAATGTTGATTAGGTTATATTCTTAGTATAATTTTAAGAGTGTTTTGATTTTGTTTTGATGGTGTTTACGGGATTTCGTATTCAATTTGGATTAAATTTTGTTTTCAAGCCTTTTTTTAGCTCCCAAATTAAGAAGGAATTTTTGGAGTAAAATTTTAGTATGGTTTTAAAGGAAATATTTAGACATGTTTCACAACATAAAACCATGTCTAGTTCATGTTTATTTTCAAAGAAATATGAGCCCAAAAACCATAATATTTTGGGGATTTATTTAGGTGGTGATTTTTATAAAGTCGAGGATTTTTAAAGAATAAAAGTTAGGAGAGTAACACAAGGCTAACACAAATTTGTGTTGTACCCATATTAGCATTACATTACAAAATTTCTGGGGTTTATGGATATAAAATTATTAAAGGGAATATTATGATGTGAGGAATCATTCGAGAGCCAAACTGGAGCATCTTAAGACAACGAAAGAGCTACAAGAGAAGTAAAAGAATTTTCATTAGGATTGAAGTTATGAACTTCAAGATCTTAGGAACATGAAAATAAGTTCTTTTATTTTTTATTCTTTCTTAGTTATATGGTTTTCTTTTTCTTAGTATAAACTATATTGGTTATTGGTATAGATCTAGATGGGATGAACCAATACAATTTGTTTGGATTGATTTTCTTATTTAATGAAAGACTTTAGTTGTCTTGTGAATTATACATAAATACTTCTTCCTTTTGAATTAATTTTTAGCTTCTTGATTCAATTTCAAATTTGATACAGAAGAATTGAGAAATCATATGTACGAAAAGATCCTATTATCAATAATAAAATTTTATATAATTTTAGATCTAAAACCATATAAATTTTATAGGTTGGAGTCAAATCTAATAAAGAAATTAATAGATCAAGCTGATGCATTTTTAGAGGCTTTGATTAGAAATAGATTTTAATCAATCAACTTAAAGATAGGCTCTATATTTCTTGAGAAAATAAGTTTATAACTTTGGAATTTCTATCAGATTAAAAAACCAGGCTTAATAATTGAATCAAGCTAACGCTAAGCATATAAGGTTCTAAGGGGATTCTACATTTAGATCTGGTTTATTAATTTTCTTCATTATTATTTATTATTTTATTTTTCAATATTAATTTTAATTTATTTTATCACATATTTTAAATCAATTATTCAATTTTTAAATTAGCTATTAGATAGTTACTAGTAGTACTTATAATCCTCACAGGGACAATACTCTTGTTCACTAGACCATGCTATAAGAATAATATATGCACTTACCTAGTTGATCTTTAATATGGTTTGGATTTTATAAATCAACTTAGTTTCTAATATACTATAAACATATTTAAAATCCATCCTCATAAGGATTCCATGGTAATAAAACTCTCAATAACTAATTTTGTAGTTAAAAGAATAATAGTAGATAAAGTTACTGCTATAGATGTTTTATTATATGATGCCTTTAAAGAATATGCTTCTCTTCAGACAAACTGAAGTTTGTAATAGAACTCTTGCTTGGTTTTGAAGGATTTCATATCAACACAAAACGAAAATATCTGTACTTATAACATATGGAGCATCTTAGAAGCAAGTAAATAGTATAAATAGATTTTATGCAATCAGAATAATGTCGTAATCAATAAGGCTTTTTTTATGTATAACAAGAGCCATAATTTTCCCCTTCAAGCTATAAATGAAGTTTCCAACCTTGAATGTAGAAGGAGAAGTGTTAGTGATCAAAGAATGGAAAAATAATACCTTACCGCTAACCTAAAAGAGAATAGTGTTGCTTGCATAAATAGTGTTGCCTGCATAATGAATGTAGAAGAATTATATATCAGTGACCTAATAAAAGAGACAAAAGGGAATTTAGGTGGAGGATACTATAAATTTGGTTTTGGGATATGGAGATTTTTTATATGCTACTTCCTAAATTCAACTCTTTCACCTAGTTAAAATCTAGCCCACCCTAAATCCTTGAGAATATAGATACGCTCAAGGATTTTAGGCCTTTTGAAAGTAAAATCATCAAAACGTTACAATTTCATTTCCAAAGACATCATAATTTCCTTAACTTCTTATATTTCATCTATTACTTTAATCATAAGTAACATCTCTAATTATATCCCTTCCATTTGCTTCCCTTCTCTTTCCTTTATTTTAACCCACTTCTCTAATTAGTTTCATCAAAACTTCCTTATTTATATGGTGTTTACCTTTTAGGATTTTTAGTAATACCACCCTAAATGAATACATCCCCTTAAATAGTGTGTCAAAAGCTTGAGTAATACTCCTTTAGAACATAACCAAGTATTATTGTCAATATATTTACACTAAGATAAGTGTCAAGTGAACTTGTAATCCTTGTCATTCTAAAATCAAAAACTCTAACTTCCACTTATTGGTTTAAAGAACATCACTCAAATTCATGCCTTTATATATAATGTGAGTTATGTAATTATGGTGAAGGAAAAAGAATCATTTTTTCTACACCTCTTGTAATCTTCTTTCTTTCTTTCCCACTTAAAATCCATGCCCTTTGTCTTCCATGAAGCATTTCCTTAAGACTTCCATACTTTATGAATTAATAAACAAGAAATCTCCCTTTGCAAATTTTTCAATAACCTAATAATGTTACAAGATTTTTATGATTTATTTTCTTAGAGTTTCCATTCCAACCATAAACTTTCGATCTCTTTGATAGCTTAATTGTGTAAGCTTCTTAATAACAACACCATACGTTTCCTTCAATGTAGCTGCAAAAGCTTCTCTGGAGCATCGTATGCAATAAGACTTATAATAGAGAAGATGTATAGGTTTAAGGATTTTTAATTGATTAAAAATTGTTAATATAATAAATTTAATAATTAAAACTATTATTAAATTAAGAAAAAGGAATACATGTTAGCATTCGGTGGGTCCATATTGTCTAAATGGCATGCCACATTGAATGATTTAATAGGCAAGTAATAAAAATTTAATAGAAACCTAATAGAGTTAGATTTTTGGGTGCAAAAAGTAACATTTTATAATATTAAGGAGCAAAGTGATACTAAAGGCAACTGTAGAGGTAAACAAAACCCTTTTATAAAATTTTAGGAGGTGAATTGACCTTTGGTATGTAAAGAAATTTAAATTTAAATTTAAATTTAAGCGTAAACTTATATGATGAGTTTTAATAAGTTAAAAGGAGTTATAAGGATCAAAGTGGTTAATAAAAGATATTCTACATTTTTAGTTATTTAAGTTAAACATTTCAATTCAAAGATGGATTTATCCTTTTCATACATGAACATATTAATGTAATCTTAAAATAGTTTAAAGAAATTGATAGAGGTAGTATACGTAAAATAACATTATAAATTAAGAAAAACACGTACCGACATAGATGTTTCAATCTCATATGGCTAAAAATGAACATGTTTGAGTAATTTACTACAAATTTTTCATACTTCCCTTTTAAACTAACTATTGATGTTAAGTAAAGTTCATATCTCAAGTTAATTCAACCTCTCATTACATGTCATTTTATATTTTATTGGTTTAACCCAAAAAGAATATATAAAAATTTAATCCATTATGGATAAATTAAAAAAAAACTTTCCTGATAAGCACATCTTACAGCAATCTAGTCCCTACATTTAAATTCTTACTATTGTTAGTGTACAAACAAAAAATTCAAGAAGGAGTAACTAATAAGACAAAATCATTAACAACAGACTCACAACAAAACTATGTATACCCTTTCCCTATCATTATATCCAACTCTTTAATAACTAAAAGCATAGTTTCATACTATTTTTCTCCTCCACTCCTTTTGCTAACTTTCTAGTCTTTTTATATTGCTCATTTTATATTTCCCTCTTCACCTTGCCCTTCTATCATATTACCTTTTCTCCTGTATGCCAACAATCACTATTGCCTACTTACACCAATCCTCCACTTTCCTTTCCTCAACTACTCAATTTAATCCTTCTCTAGTAGTGTTTTTACTTTTGCTCCCATCTTTTCCTTAGTTGTCTATCTGGAGCTTGTTATTTTTTTGGGGGATTTCTATCTTTTAACCTTCCATTTATCACTCATACACTTATGTGATACTAATTTTGGTAACTAACTTTTGAAAATACATGCACTTGCTAGCTCTAGGTTTTAGTTATGGTAATGGAAAACACTCCATAAAAAATGTCAGAACCTCTAATACACAATGACATTCCCACCCCTGCTACACAGTTATGCTTATCGTTTTGTAATCTAGTGCACTCAAAGCCCCAGTTAATCCTCCCTGGTCCCTCTAACCTCACCTCAAACTTGACTAACCTAAACCTTGGTATAAGCAGTTAGTCCTTAAAGCCCCTTTTAATATGGAAGCATATGTTTGGAGATAGTACAACCTCTTAGATAGAATTTTTCCCCTAAATAAGAGGGCAACATAACCATAATATATCCTAATATTGATACTTTGAATAATGGTGTAAAACCCCAAACTTTTCTTTTCATGTGTTTATAAAATTTCGTTTTGTGTGAATGATGTTTTCGAGTAATGTACATAAGAATCATAAGAACATAAGAATCAGTCATAGTTTTGGATACTTAAAGTAAATCGATCCAACTTATATGTTGATATATTTAGGTGTAATATGTTATTTAGTAGACATGAAATTTCTACCGAAATTGGATAGATTTTTGTGAAGCCATTTAATTATTTTAGATAAGAAATAATATATGTACATATGAATGAGACTTAAATGACAGCTATCATATACATGAAGAAGTCCTTATTATTTTGGAACATGAATGCATGAAAACCTTATTCTGTCAACGCTTATAAAGGAGTAGATGTGAGGGACATAAAATTCATTACGTGAGAGACCAATTCATGGTCTGGACATATGTCATTTTGGTGAGACGAAATCATAACAAGTTGTTATATTTAGGGGACAAGATTGTCGTGGATGAGGTAAGGAGTTAAAGGACTAATTAAACAAAGATGGTAAGAGATTATATAATGGACATTTGTTAGAAATTTACCTTGCAATGTGTAGGACAACCCTTTTCAACAGGTAACTTAAACAAGAATGATGGAGGAGCTACTCCACCTTCATTCCACCGAAGCTTCACTTATCCCTTAGACTAAAATTGATGTTATTAAATTGTAGCTACTCCCTTCATGCATAGATCTCCAAGTTGTTGCCTTTAGGAAATAATTTATGCATGTTTAAGCCTCTAACCGTGGACAACACCTCTATCAATGCCAACTACATGCAAGGAAAGGATGGGCATCACATTACCATCTGATTTTAGGTATGTTGAACCACTCTTGTCTATCCTCTTTAGCTAGTGACGTGATTGCTTAAGCTGGAAACATGAATTTCCTTATAAATTACGTGAAGGTTTGAGCATGATTGAAAGAAAGTGATAAGTTGTTCTAACTATGTTTAGTGAAATTCTGTATTAGGATTCTCCATTTCCTTGAATAGTCCTAGTGTTTTGGCCACAACTTAGTCAACAAAACTCCAAATTAATTGATTCCAGCTGTAAATGAAACCTAAGACATAGTAGTGAAAATATCTAGAAGAGAGCTAGACTTAATTCTAGCTAAATGATATTGAAAATTGAGATTGATTATGGTAACCTAATACTGTCTCTGTGTTGAAGCAGCTTGGGATTTTTGGTACATGTTTCATAATTTAGAAGTTGCAATGGCATGATCTTTGATGATATGAAAACTATAGACATAAGGGAACAAATTCTAGAAGACTTCAAAACCTAATTTGAACATTTGGTATGTGAAAATTAAGGAACAAGTGGAGGCATGGTTAAATGAAGAGAAAAATACAGGAAAATGGAGAGGAAACTAGCATGAAATCCATATCTTATGTAAGTTATTCAATGGGTATTAATTGGAAGCATGTAGATGCTATATATATGGCTTAATGGTTGTTCAATGGTAGTATGTGTGTTGCACATAGTTCAATCGTTCAACGTAAGGAAAATAGTAGGTATATACTATGCGTGTTATTTAAATGGAAAGAAGATAACATGTATAAATCATGGAAGTTGTTCAATGGTTGAATGAAAAGAAAACAAAATTTTAATCTTACAAAATGCTAAGATTTTGGCTAATCACTTTGTCATAAAATTTGTAAAACAAAGTGGTAAGTTATGGATGTACGTGATAAGTTTTGGGACTTCAGGGTCTCCCTTATAACTGAGTAAAACGATAAAGTTTTCTCGTCACCGTAAACTCAGGATTAATAAAGGAAAAGCACCGAACACGTGAGGGTGGTTTATATTTAATCTTCGTGAGGTTTACATATGCTTTTATTTAGCATTGAATTAAGTTTTAGATATACTTAGAAACTAATGAGATGTACACATGCTTTGAATTGGCATTGAATTGAAAGTTGCATATGCTTTAAATTGGCATAGAAATGGATTTTGAATATGTTTTTAATTGGTATTGAAATGAGTCGGCTTATGTATTAATTGTGATTTAGCCTATGGTACTTCAATAGGTCTTTATACATACGATTATATTGATCAGAGTATGTCCTAATGTGCATGGTGGTGTTTGGGGGCATCTATCACTAACATAGGCGGTGTTGTGTCTATCAATATGTCCTATGAGTCACCCTTTGCACGTGTGGAGTATATATTATGCTAGCAATTTTACAAGTAAGCGATGCAAAACTAGCTCTGCAACCACTGATTTATGTGTAGTACTAGTATCGTTATAGGTAAGCAATGCAAAACTAGCTTCATAATAGTCAGTATATAGAGGTTAAGCAGGCATGGGTAAGCAATGCAGAACTAGCTCCGTGGCCTTACACCTAAGGCACCATATGGCAAAGAAAATTAGTGATATGCTATGTTTTAAAAAAGAAAGTTTATGAAAGTATTGATTGCCATCGTTGTATACTTTACAAGAAAAGTGGAACTTGATCTCAGAAAAATTTATATGTTTTGTTTTACATATGCATTAATCTTATGAAAAGAAAAGAATTTGTTTTGTAAGAACATTGGTTATTACTTGATGTTTTCTTTTATGAAGATTAATATTTGTATAAATGTTTTTATTTTAAACCAATAATACTCATTGAGCTTGTTTAGCTCACCCTTTATTTTCTGTTTTTAAATAAAACCTTCTAGATGCACGCTCAGGGGCTTCAGTAGAAAGGACTCCACCTTGTGATGAGTAGTTAATTTCGTCAAGTGCTACTATGTAAGCATTTTTATTTTGCCTTGTACATATTTTTTAGAACTGTTGCATATCTTTGAACATGTTTTGGAAAGTACATTTGTATAAAGAATATATGTGTATAAAGGTTTTTTAATGGAAGGCACTACGTTGTTTTAGCTTTTCAAATTTTATTGATGTACCTATTTGAGACTACATATGAGTAGATTTGAAGTTCACAATTTGGAGTTGAATTGATGTGATAATAGAAGTATTTTGAACTTTTACAGGAACTTTGAACTTTTTAAGATGTCAGAATACATTTGTTGTGTTGCCAAAATTTTTAATAAATTGAAAAACAAAACTCCACTGTTTACATTTCTTATTGTGAATTAAAGCTTTTCCTTAACAAGGGCAATAGGTTTAACTTCTTGGGGACTTTCCAGCCAACTCGAATTTGGACTAGAGAGTCACCGTGGAGTGTCAAGTAGGTCGCCTAGTCATTACAAGATAAGGGCCTGTCAAATGGAGCTATAATATAAAAGCAACGGCAGTTGGTTTCTTCACTATAAGACATCCCGCTTACTTGATGGTGAATTTACAGGCCAACAAGTTATAGAAGAGTAGGGGACTAGAGGAGGTGTTATTATTAAAAGACATTAACTTTCTCTTTATATTCTCTTTAGAATTTGAAGCAAAGAAGCTGATAGAGGAAGGGCCATAACACTTTGCAAATATGCCAATTTTTATCCAAATTTGGAGACCTGGAATAAGTTTGGAGAAAGCTAGGTATGAGATAACCTACATAATGTCCCACTTGAAAATTGGTCAATAAAGGGGCTAAGTATGTTAGCTAGTTTCATTATTAGATCTTTATATTTAGATGAAACATTACAAAAAAAAAAAAAGAGAATAAGCTATATAAGGGTTTGTGTTAGTATGGATTTCCATAAGTAGTTACTAGAGGAGATCTATCTTATCATATAAAGATGCCATAATGGTTTCATACTAATGGAAATCGACAGTGAAGGAGCAAGGAAAAATATAAAGAATAGGAAGGAGAGTGTTCAAAGGGGGACTATTAGGAATTAACAGGGCTAGATTCTCATATGTTGTAAAATCAACTCCATACTAAGGGTATAAATATTACAGAATTAGAAGTTGGACAGGAGAGATTCAATGTAGTTCACAACTCAAATAAAAAAAATCTTTTAGAAAGGAACAAGAAACTGACCAGTCTAAGCTCTATTGAAATCTCTGAAGAGAATAAAGGAAGCTTATATTTGGGAACAATCTCAAAATACCAGGTAAGGGGAGAATTGAAGAGGTATAAGGAAGCCATTTCAATGAATCAAGAGAGAATATTAAACAATTTAGGAATTAATCAATATAATGAAGTCGACTAAGAATTTCTTAAAAAGAAAGGGCTAAAGAATGCAAGAATGTCAGTAAGAGGAAATTGGGTAAGAAGAAAATATCATGATCTATCTCCTTAAAACAATAATTATGTCCCTCTTATTAGGGAATATTAACGGTACAAATTACCTTAAAAAGTCATAAGTCTTTAAAGATTTTATCAAGGACTATAGACCATCTTTGGAAGGATTACTTGAGACTAAGTATGGATTCTTTATGTAAAGTTAAGTATTTTGACAATAAATAGACAATTGTAACTAATCATTCTTACCAACATTATAGGAGAAAAATCTTAGAATATGATTCAAGGAAGTTACAAGTTAAAATTCTAGATATGACGGGCCGATTGATATATTTTGAAGTTTTTTTTTATAGAGGAGAGTACCAGGATATTTATTATCTTAATGTATGGATCTAATATGGCTTTTCAGAGAAAAAGATCTATATAATAAGATGTTAACTATTAGACTTAGGATTGAGGAACTTTAGATCTATATGGAGGATTTCAATAATAGCCTATATAAATCTGAGGCTAAGAGTGATGTTAATAAAAAGAACAATTTAGATGATTTTAGACTATGTATGGATGGAACTGAAGTGAGTGATCTTAAGCTAGAAGAAAATTTTTCTTTTGGAGCAATAGACAAAGCTTTAAATGGTTTATAAACAAAAGGTTAGTTAAGTCCTTATCAAATGGATAGTGACGTTCCTAAAAAGCGAAGCCAATTTTAGGAACCTATTAGTCTCAGTTCACTCCGTCATCTTAGTCAAGGGTATGGTTAACGAATGTAGGAAGAAAAGCCCTTTTAGGTTTAACAATTTTTTAGCTAGAATAGACAAGTCAAAAAAGCAATTGAGAGTGATAAGACTTTTATTTATGTAGAAAAATGAAGAAGATAAAGTATGAACTTACGGAGTTGAATCCTTATAGAGCTTCTAACACTAAACATATAGTTGCGGAGACAAGACATAGACTCGAAGCTATCTAGTTTGTAGTCAATATGAAGCATAAAGACACTAAGTTAATAGAGGAAAAGGAGATAGCTTTAAAGAAGAATGTCACCATCTTAAAGAACCATAATTCCCTTATCTTTAAAGAGCAAGAGTGAATTGGATTAAAAAGGGGGACAAGAACACAAAGCTTTTCATAACATTATCTTGGTAAGGAAATAATAGAACTGAATTTACAAGACAGTGAGTTACTTACAAAGAAGAATGATTTCAAGGAAGTACCTCTTAATTTCTATAAAGGATCATCGAGGTCTTTAGTAAACACTAATTCATCCTTACAAAGGTCAAATCTTTTGTTAGTAATTTGTTCTAGCCTAATATTTTGGAAACTTTAGATAATCTAATAACTAAACTAGATATCGAGAAAGTGGTGTACAACTGAGGGCATATAAGGCCCTTAGTCCTTATGGCTTAAATAGTTTTTTTAAATAAAAATCTTGGAAAAAGATTAAGATGATGGTGACTAATGTTGCCCTAGATTTCTTTGAGAACGATAAGTTACTAAGAAATCAATATGATCCCTATATAACAAAATAAAAAAAAGAATGTTTATAGGTGATTCCTAGTTAATAGTGGGAGACTTTAATTATATAATGAAAGTAATAGAATTTAGAGGCAATTCAATACAAAAACCACTCAAATGAGTTGTTGGAATGTTAAAGTAGTGCTCAAATTATAAACCTTAAGATGAAAGTTCTATGCTACACTTAGAATGAAAAATAAGAAGGGAGTCTCTACTTGAGGAAAAAACTTAATGGAACTCTGGTAAATGGTTATTGGTTACACACTTTCAATGAAAGCAAAGCCGATTTCCACAATCAATTATTTTTGGATCACACATCAATTAGGAAATCTCCCTTTAGGTTTAACAATTTTCCACTTCAAGTAGAAGGCTTTGAGGTAGCCTTGATCAAAGGAATTTAGACTCATGTGAGAGGAAATAAATTATGCATGTGTATAAAGAAGCTTCAAACTATCAAAGAAGAATTAAAAAATATCGGTTGCAAAAAGGAACTATATACCCAAGAAGTTATCGATGAGATCAAGAGGAAATTATAGGAAATTCAAGTAGGTCTCTATGCAGACCCTCAAAATTAGAGGTAATTCAAGAAGATCTCTATATGGACACTGAATAAAGAGAATATGGCTATAATGCCCAACAATCTCATGAAAAAATGATATCTTTTTTATCAAACAAAGATCAAGAGTATTGTGGATAACCAATTGAGATAGGAATGCCTAATTTTTCCACAAGTGTATATAATCTAGAAGGAACTTCAACATAATCACATCCTTAAATATAGAAGATGGAAAAATATTGGTTACAAATCAAGAGCTCCATAACAAGACTCGTAGGTTTTTGACAAGACATGTTACACTAACATAAAAGCTTACTCATCAATAAACTTGCTTAAATCCTTCTTAAAGGATAAAGTATTAGCCAACATACTGGATGACTTTTTGAAACAGTTTAATTTAAGTAAAGATTGAAAAGATCTTGTTCTCTTTAAACCTCAACAAGGCTTCAGGACCGGATGAGATCAATGCATTGTTCTTTTAGAGAATATAACTATAAAAAGACCTACCATCAAGGATCTCAATCCTCTCCAAAACAAGATCAAGCTTAGAATATTAATAATGCACATGACATTATGAGTCTCACATTACCACGTGTAGTGTCACTAAATTGATTTAAAACGCTAACATGGTCACCTCATGGATGTTAAGTCAACATCATAGTGATAAAACATGTCCATTCAACATTTATGGCCTAATATCATATATGTCACAATATGCTAATTTGATCTCATAAATGCATACCGTGTTGTTAATATGGTATGTCATGTTTGTATTAAAAAGAGTTGATTAAGAAAATTACTAACATTGGATAACTTAATTGAAAATAATAAAATAGACGTACCCAACTAAGAAATTGAGTATAATAGAAGGATAGAAAATGTAGTTTATCTTTTCGACAGAAAAGCTTGTAACACCTTTACATGAACATATTGGATCTTACTATTATTAAATACTTATAAATTAATCTTTAGCACATTAAAGCTTAATAATGCATTTTATAAACATATTAAATAGTAATATCCTTCCTACAGTTTATCTACCATACAAATAAACCTTATGACAAATTTTTAGATTTGATGTCATTATTAAGTTTCGCTTTAAGATTTTTTTATTATACAATGTTAATATTAAAGTTTAAATTATGAACATCAAAATATATAACTAGTTTTTAACCATCATAATTCAAATTCTTGGTGGTACTTCCATGATTATTTTGACATTCATGTCAAGTAACTCAATTTTTATTAATTATTCAACCTAAAACATTTGTTTAGTATTCAAATTGCCATTCATTTCTAATTTTTAGATCCAAATAGTTCATATAATAAAAATATTTTTAGAGGGCAAACCAATAACAATATGCTTTTAATCTTTTGTGTATGAACCCATCTTAAAAAATAACATCCCGTGCCTTAAAATTTATGAACTAGTTTGTTAATTTCTGATTTAACATACATGTTCTTATCTCTGTTTGAATATTAAATTTTTTATTTAACCAGGTTTGAATACTAAATTGGATTCTTTCCTATGTCTTCAAGTCGTTGGCAGGAGCGACCTATTAATATTAATCGGATTTATTATATAATTTTAAATAATTGGCTCAATTGATAATTTATAAAGAATAGATTAAAAAAATTATCTATAGAAGCTTTAAATATTAAATTAGGATCACACCACACAGTTAATAATAAAAAACAAAATGCTTTTATTTTGAGATTTTAATATTTTCTTCATATGAAGTTGCTGATTTTCCACTTCATCTCATGGCGCTTCTAATCCATCTCCAATGGTTTATTTGGTAAATAGCAAGAAAAGTCTGCCCAATAAAGAAGCAAAAGAAAAGATGTACCTGCTAACTAAGCAGCATCGCACCCTCTTTACCCTTCTTCTCTCGACTTTCCTCTCTCAGTGGCTAGGGATTGCAGAGAAGCAGCCACACACAATCTCCCAAACCTACTCCTCTTCAATCAACAATGGATTGACCTCTCTCCACCCTTAATTTCCAGTTCTTCTTCATTATTTCCCTTCTAATCTTTCAGGTTTGCTAGTTTCTTTTGCTTTTGTTCTTCTCTCTATTTTTAATTCTTAGTGTATGTCAATATCGCTTAATTTGTTTACTTCAAATCTTGCTCCTTTTGTGTTTAAATTCTGTACTTGATGCTACCTGGCCTTGGTTTCGTTTGTCCGGTTGTGACATTTGTTGTTGTTATGTAAATTGAGATTTTTGGATTTTTTATTTCTGTGCGTGACTTTGTGTTTTCTACGTTTCTTTTTGCTTTGCTGATTTGTTTGTTTTTCCAGGGTTTCGTGGCCATCTTGTTTGTCTGACTCGTGTGATCTCTTGGTTGAGGTTCTATTTGCCTTCAAGCTTGTGAATTCATTGGTAAGCTCCCGAGTGATAATGCTAAGTTTTTGTGTGCTCGCATCGCGTGTCGTGTTACAAATTATTTGTGGGCAAGTTACTGGCTTCCTTCTATTTTGACATTATTATGAGCATAGTTTATGAATTTGGTGATAAGGATAGGTTGATCTAACTAGTTTACAAGAAATTAGGTAGAAAGTTTTCGGAAATATTAGCATTTTGGCAATCTGATCTTGCTGCAGTTGGGAATTAAATTCTGTTGGTACATTCATAAATTGGTACAAGGACTGGTTTTCTTCAATAAACAAAATGGTATTCTCAATGGAAAAATGTAGATTAAGGAAGATCATACTTTAGTCCTGATAACTTCCTCTTGCATGTGCTTCATCTAACATATTAGTGATTGGATATATTAATAAGAAACTTAGCCTACACTGACTTTCTTCTCTCGCCTGATGTTCATGTTGCTAAATGCTAGTTTGTCTGCTATGGAAGATACTGAATCAGTTGCAACCCTTATAGTCTCTACCTCCTCTAAGATACAACAACTTCAGAAAGCATTTGCTGAACTTGAGAATCATCGGGCTGTAACACTCAACATGAAATGGAAAGAACTTGAGGAACATTTTCATGGTCTTGAAAGGTCATTGAAGAGGCGCTTTCATGAATTGGAAGACCAAGAAAAGGAGTATGAAAAAAAAACAAAGAAAGCTCAGGAAATGTTGGAAAAACGGGAAGCTGCTGTTATGGCCAAGGAACAAGCTTCATTGGAGAGGCTTCAAGGGAAAAGAGATGCTGCTATGTTGGCTATTGGTAATGCTCAAGACAAGCACAGAAAGATATCCTCTGTTGAACCTGTTGTAGTCATCAATGATGACCGTAGTGAGTCCCCAACCATTGAAGAGCAAGCAACTGATGCCATGTCTGGCAAGATTAACTTGGAAGAGATAAAAGATCCCTCTGAAAATGCAAACTTGGAAGTGCTCTCTTTCCCCCAGTTGCTCACACTGTGTGAAGCAATGGATTCTGAAGCGCTGCATAAGTTTATATCAGATAATCGTAAGAACCTTGCTGTTCTAAAGGAGGAGATTCCATTTGCTCTGAAGGCTGCAGCTAACCCTGGTGAATTGGTGTTAAACTCCTTGGATCATTTCTATCCAGTTGATGTGCCAAATGTTGATGGAAAGAAGGATTCTGTACTTTTAGGGCTTCGTCGAACCTGTATCATGTTGATGGAGTGCCTCAGCATCTTATTAACATATTCAGATCTAGTGTCAGCATGTGATGTGATCTCAGAAGATGTCAAGGAACGGGCAAAGGCGATTGCTGAACAATGGAAGCCAAAATTGGATGCGTTAGATGTGGATGATAGCAATGGGAACTCCTTGGATGCACATGCATTTTTGCAACTACTGGCCACGTTTAGAATTGCTTCGCATTTTAACGAAGAAGAATTGTCCAGGCTAATCCCAATGGTTTCACGTCGCCGACAAGCAGCTGAGCTTTGTCGTTTTCTTGGACTATCAGAGAAAATGCCAGGTTTTTCATTCATTCACGTATTTGATGAAGATCATTGAATACTTTCACCGTCTTTTCTAATGCTATGTTTTCTGGATGCTCCTTTTTTTTATTTCCTTTTTCGTTCATGCTTCAGGGGTGATTGAAATACTGGTAAATAGTGGAAGGCAAATTGATGCTGTTAACTTGGCTTTTGCTTTTGAGTTGACCATGCAGTTCTCACCTGTGCCATTACTGAAATCATACTTGAAGGAGGCAAGAAAAGTCTCTTCACCAGTCAAACCTGGAAATACTTCTCCTATGGTTCTGCAGGTGTGTATTGTTGTTCAACTACTATAAATTGAAATATCTCTACTTTCCAAATTTATCCTAGCCTCATGGCTATATGAAGTAAGTCACTCTTTTGGTTTCATTATGTTCCTATTAAATATTATCAAAGTTTGCCTCTTAAAACATTCCTAATGAACTATTGCTTATTAATCATGAATACTGGATTTATTGGATGGAAGAAAGATATTGGATTCAGTGGTATGAAGCTAAGAAGTTTTCCATTGTGAAGCTATGTGCAGATTCATGTTTAAAATTGTGTTGAACTCTAATAAATGGCATGATTTTGATTCTGAATGATACTTTGCTTGTGTTAGCATACGCAAATAAATAGAGGATAAAGAGGGAACTAAATCAAAAGATAATTAATCCTGCATGAAATTTAAACGTTTTGACTTTCCAGGAAGTGCTCCAACTTCTTACTGATAAAGCAAGTTCTGAAAAAACTTCCTAGCTGATCGTACATGGCTTTTCGTAGTTCTGTTTCCTTAATGTTTTCCAGCGAATTTCAAACATGAGAGTCGTTGTTAACATTGAGATTGTTGGTTGTATGTGCTTAAATATTATTTACTCAGTTCATTAATGATTACGTCTAAGAAAGTTTGTTTTGTTTCCAGAATGAGGTTAATGAGAGAGAGCTGACAGCCCTTAAGGCTGTGATCAAGTGTATTGAAGAGCATAAACTTGAGGAGCAATATCCGGTTGACCCTCTCCAGAAGCGTCTTCTTCTGCTGGAAAAGGCGAAGGCTGATAAGAAAAGGGCAACTGAAGCTGCGAGGCCTCAGCCTAAGAGACCACGTGCGGGTGTAGGATTAGGATGTGGTCCTCGTGTCACTAACCCGGCTGCTGATAAGTTTTTTTACCCTGGAGTTGCTGATAGGTACCCGCAGCCGCAGTATGTGTATGATAGACCGTATGTTTATCCCGCACCCACTGAAAGTCATGTCCCCCAGCTCTACAGCTTCCCTCCCACTCACGGTCACGGCAACTACTTCGGAAATGGCTACCAGTACCAAACCCCATATCTTCACTAGTTAGTTGAAATGTCAACAAGGTGACTTTGATCCTCTTTTAACTGTTAGCGTTAACCCTGCAGTTGGTTGGTTGATGATGTGTATGAATGAACTTAGTTTCTAAATCCCGAGAACCATGAACCCAAAAAAAAAAAAAAAAAAAACGTGTTTATGTTAATCTTTAATCTATTATTACTGTACAAGAGATATTTTGATCCTCTAATATTTGCACTTCTTTTTTAAATTTTTTTATGCTTAGGATTTGGAAAGATCGCTTGTATGCAAAAAATTGGATCCAAGTGGACCGGTGGATTCATGCAATTCCATTATTAGCATTAGGGTTAACATCGTACGACATATTTCTGGAGAAAAGAGAAAACTGAAACGGTTGTAGCTTACTTGCGACTTTAAAGTTTGAATTCCAACTAATAGAAGTGAAAACTACTACAACTACTCTCTATCCAAATCAAACTTTCAAATCTCCCGTAATCATTATTTACCCGCCAAATAATGAGAATAGCTGAGGTCCCCTCGCCGGATTCCCCATCCAACCACCACAACCACCTCCTCTCACAAATCGACTCTCTTATCAAACAAATCGAACCCCTTACTCCGACTCTTTCCTTGCCCGAAAACATCTGCTCCGATCTCCGCCAAACTCTCACTCAGCTCGTCCAACTCTCTCCCTTCCCAAATTCTCTTAAGCTTCACATCTGGAAGCTCAGCTACCGCCTCTGGAACGCTTGTGTCGACATCTCCAATGCCGTCTCCATCTGCCGCTCCCCCCACTCCTCCTCCTCCTTCCTGGCGTCCGTCGCCATGCTACGACACATCGCCGCTGACATGCTCTCCCTCGCAGTGGACGTTACCGGCGTTCCTTCTCCTGTCATCAAGTCCGCTTCCTTTTACTACAAGACCGGCCTGGTTTGGAACGATCTTCGAAACTTCGAACTCGCTTCCAGTTGCTTCGAGAGAGCCACTGACACCGTCTCGAAGCTCGATGCCTCCAAGATCTCTGATGCGGGAGAGAGAAAACTATTAATGGACCTGAATCTCGCGAGATCTCGCACTGCATGGGAAGTGTCGGATCGGAGTCTCGCTCTGACGCTTCTAAACAGAGCCAAATCTCTGCTTTTCGGCTCATCGGACCACTTGAAACTTCTAGCGGGTCAATACCTAGCGTTTGGCAAGAACGCGTTATCGAAGAATGATAACAACGAAGGATTAAAACTCATGAACGAGGCTCTAGAATTGTACGAGAAAGGATTGAGTGCAGCGAGAACAAGAGATCAAACGGTAGAGCTCAAGGAACTGAGGTCGAAGACTCTCCGATTCATCTCGGCCGTTCATTTGCAAAAGGGGGAATACGAGAATGTGATCAAATGCGTGAGGGTTTTGAGACAGGGGAATGATGGAGAGCAACACGCTAGTCTGCCAGTTTTGGCGATGAAGGCCTGGTTGGGATTAGGTAGATATGGAGAAGCGGAGAATGAGCTGAGAAGTATGGTTTTGAACAGAGGGATTCCGGAGAGAGTATGGGTATCGGCGGTGGAGGCTTACTTTGAGGCAGCGGGCACAGCAGGGGCCGAGACTGCTAAGGGAGTGTTTTTGGGGCTTCTTGGAAGGTGCCATGTGAGTGCAGGCTCTGCAGTTAGGGTGGTCCATAGAGTTGTTGGTGATGCTGATGCTGCAGGTTTTCAAGGATCCAAGGTCAGGGCTAAAGTGGTCGTGGACTTGGTATCTGATGAGAGGGTCGTGGCACTTTTTGCTGGTGATGCTGCTGCCAAAGAGAGGATGGCAATGCATGCTATTCTTTGGAATTGGTAACCTCTATTTCTTATATGCGAAGTCTGGCGGTTTGTAATACTTTTCAGGATAAATTATATTTTAAATATAAAATTATGTTTAATTTTATAATACTAATCAAACATTTAAAAATTTTAATTTATTATAAATATATTTTAACAGTGATTTATCGTTAGTTTTTACTAACTTAAGGTATCGTATAAATTAGTCTATTTTTAATTGTTAAAGTTTATCAAAAATAAAAATAAAGTATTAATTTTATATTTTTGAAATTTTAATTTGTTAAATATTTTACTATAAATGAATTTAATTTATATGACATCCAATTTTTAATAAAATAATGGTTGAAATTAAAAAGTTAAATATTTTTATTACAAAATTGATTGAGTAAAGTTTTATTTTTAGAATATAATTTATTTTAGTCTTTAAGTATGATGTTGCTTGAAGCAGTTGTTAACTCATAGACTTAAATTTAATAGTTTTTAATGAGTCGATTCATGGGTTAGGCCCAAGTTCAAACAAACTTAAGGTTCAATTATTCTAAGTAAAATAATATCGTTTTATTTAGAAGAGTTGAGCCTTGAGTAAAATTAGGTTTGAACAACTCAAATCTTAATCTAATTATAAAAATAAATTATTCTATATTTTTAATTTTAAAAAACTTGAGAGGGCTGCCATCCCCACTCGACGCAGATGAGGTGTCATTTTAGTCGAAGGCATAGGTTCTACATGACCTTAAATTTTTAAGATTGCCAGTTTCATTTTGCTGCTTGAAACACTATCATTCCTCTTATCTGAATAGAGTCCAGCATTGAATTCTGTGAAGAGTGATGCATGTCTGTGCTCTAACATGATGATCTGGGTCACTGGTCAACCTCAAATGAGCTCCATATGTTTAGTTTGTAGTTCAATGCGGAAATATATGTTGACAGACGAAACACTACTTGACAAGGGTACTATGCCTCGTCATGTCAGATTTTTTACCATCTTCTGCTTTTTTCTACAGCGGTTCAGGTCATTTCAGATCAAAAGATTATGAAACGAGTGCAGAGATGTTTGAGAAATCACTGCTTTATGTTCCATCTAGCATAGGTAACAGAGCTCTCAGGGCTAAGGGGTTTAGAGTTCTGTGTCTATGCTACCTTGGCCTTTCTTCACTTGATCGAGCTCAAGAATACATCAACGAGGCTGAAAAGGTATCCCAACTAAATCCCACTGCTTCAGTAGATAGCATTACGCTGAGAATTAATTACCTCATAAACATGCGAAGTTGAATCAACCTTCTAATGCTCCAGTATATGATTTTTCAGCTCGAGCCTAATGTAGCATCCTCTTTCCTTAAGGTTCTCTCTTTTTCTCTGTCTTTTTCATAGTCGCGTGTGCGGAGTCTGATGCTGTTGATATACTGATCCCGGGAAAATGTGTCAATGAATGTTTGTACATCTGTAATTTATTTCAATTGGATTAGCTGAACTTGGGTTTCTTTATGGTTTGTTTCTGAGTGGTTACAAATTACAATTCTGATTTATGCAGTTTAAAATTAATCTGGAAAGAAAGGACCATGTTGGTGCTATCAATCAGATAGAAGCAATGAAACTGTGCCTTGATTTTACTCCAGACTTTCTTTCCCTCTCAGCCCATGAAGCTGTTGCTTGCCATGCTTTTCCCGTTGCAGTTGCCTCGTTGTCCAATCTACTGAATTTCTACACCTCAGGAAAGCCCATGCCTACAACAGAAGTAGTAGTTTTACGCACATTAGTCACAATTCTCTCTCAAGGTCCGGGTAATGAACCAGAAGTTCTCAAATTTATGAAACGGGCACATGCTCGGGTATTAGAGCTTGGGACTCAATGCTTTTTTGGAAAAGATGAGACTGGAAGACGAGAACAAAACTGGTTTGCAGTAACTTCTTGGAATTTTGGGACTCAGTGTGGGAAGCAGAGGAAATATGAATTATGTGCTGACTTTTTGAGATTGGTACCAGACTTTTATGATGGCCTTCTTGATGGCGAAATAAGTGTTACTGTTTTCAAATCCCTGGTATTGACTGTTTCTGCTATGATAGCTTCGGAGAATCAAAAACAGATTGCACTTGTGAACGATGAGGTCAAACAAGCCGTTGTACTCCTGGATACGGCTCGGAAGGTATGTCTAATTAACTATCTTCTTTCTTTGTTTCTATAATGAAATGATTTGTGTTCATTATGCCCCTTTTCAGCGGTTCTTCATCCCTACTTGAAAGTTTTGTTGCATGAATGCAGATATTAACCTCAATGTCGATGGATAATAAACTTGATGACCAGATAACCGAAATTGAGCCTGAGCTCTTTTTCATGTACACATTTACTGCCTTGGAAATTCATGGAAGAATTGACAATTCAGGGCCCCTTCAACTCCTCCTTGTCAAGCAATTTGTCAGCTCAAATGCGAGCAATCCTAAGTATCTTCCGCAAATTGCACTCTGTGCTTCGCAGGGTCCAAGGACCAACCATGAAGTAGCTGTCTTTGCTCTGAATGAGTCCCTCTCAGCCCTTCTTTCTTCCCCTTCACCAAACTATAAAGAAATTGCGCTTATTCTGAGAAGGCTTATTGCAGTTGCAACCATTCACAAAGGGGATTCAGATGACGATTCTGTGCATAACATCTACAAGCAAGCATACCGGATCATGGTTGGTTTAAAGGTTGGTGAATATCCAACTGATGAAGGCAAATGGCTTGCAATGACCGCATGGAACAGGGCAGCATTGCCTATGAAGTTGGGGAAGGTTGACACAGCTAAGAAGTGGATGAGTGTTGGATTGGAGCTTGCTGAGAAGGTTGATGGAATGGAGACTTACAAGGCATGCATGACAGACTTCTTGACTGCTTTTGAAAAAAATATCCAATTACAGACTAATGGCTGAAGCAAGCCTCTTCTACAACTCCAGAGGCATGTATCTTGCACAGATGTCTTTTTAACTCATAATGTGCATAGCAGATAGCAGATTTCTTTTATCTGCCACCTCTGGATGTCAAGCTACAGAAACTCAAAACAAGTAACGTAAGACCACACCCTACTGCGTCCTCAAACCTACCATTTCAGCCATCTATAACAAAGCACTCCATCTCAATGGAATTTTCCATGAATTATGTAAAAGACAGATTTACAAATTATACAGAAGATACTACATAGAACATCGTTATTTCTCACATTACGTACAAGAAACAAGACTTATCATTTCTCAAATTGATCGCAAGAAATTTTTTCATAAAACTCTAGCCATTAAATTAAATCTTTCTCTTTACATGGCAGTTAGCCCACCGGTTTGCAAAGAAGTTGCAGTAGCCTCCAAAGACTTCATAGCTTTAGGGGTGGCATCATAGGCTGCCTACCTCGTAGCTCCAAGGTCGGGGTTTGCTTGGCCTGTGGCCCGATCTGACTTTATTTTTTTAAAAAAATTAAAAAAAAACATCGTTTTGTCATTTTGAACCTTTCCGTTAGACCACGGATTGAGGTTGACCAAGCAATCTCGGTCATGGCCTAACCCATGGACTAATCAACTGAAATTGAAGTCGGGTTTGATGTATCACTTTGTCCTATGTTTTAAACTTACTGAAACATTCCAAGAATATCCTTTAGTTAGTGATCTGTGTTTGTACTTTGACATACACTTAAGGCTTTTTTCCATATTTGCTTTGATTCGAAAAATTTGTGATCTTCTGTTTCATTTTGGGTATTGTATAGGCAGCATATTTTTTTCCATGTTGAGGAACTATAGCCCATCCATATTTAGAATTTTTTCTAAACCCATCAACTAAAGATGTATGAAAATCTTTAGGGGAAGTGTCTTATCCCATACTACCTTGCTCCACCAAACTTTGCATGTTTCTTCAATTAAGTTTTTCCTTTTGATGGCATCTGTAAAATTCTTAAAGGAATGGAGTAACCAGCTATAGGTATCCTCCCTTTTTAGGTTAGGGTTGTAACATGGTAGGATGTGGAGAAATTCATTTGGATAGTTCCCCACAAATCACCAATTATCCACTAACTAACTTTTGCATTTGGAATAAGATTAACTACTTCTGGATTAAGCTAGGCTTCACTCAAAACTCATAATCTACTCCAACTATCTTTCTACAAAGATGCCTTTAGACAATCCCTATTGAACATTTTATATATCCCGATATGTTGTTTCTATTTTTCAATAGCTAATTAAAGTAGTGTGACTTGTCTTGCTTCTCCTATAACTCCCAAAAGCTTTCTCCTTCAAGTATAAGGAACAAAATCCATTTTACCCATAATGATTTCTTTTTAGTAAGGATCCTCCTCATCCTTTTCCCTGTTGAATCACCCAATCCACCTTCTTATATGGATTTGCGTATATGTTTCCCACCAACCTTTGCTTTATATCTTCTATTTGTAGTTCCTGACTATAAGAATTGATTCATTATCTTTTCTAACTTCTAATTAACCTATTTGCATAACTAAAACGGGGAATTTTAGTATATATATATATATATAATCCAAAATTAATAACAACTGGATCTGATAGTACTTTAAATATGTATATATATGTGTATATATGTATATATGTATATATACATATATATCTGTATATATGTATATATCTGTATATACATATATATATACACACATTGAGTTAATAACTAATTTGACTGATAAATCTCTCTCTATTAGTGAAAGAAACTGAATGCTCTAACGATTCACCAAGAGACAGACGATAGAAGTCAAAGCAGACGATGGAAGTCAAACACAAACGAAGTGAAGAGAGGCAGACGATAAAACATAGACGGTAAAACATAGATGATATGTCTATGCTTCTGGACATCTCTAAGTCTTCTTCAACTCTCATGTAGACACCTAAGTATTCATATATGCTCAGTGAAGAAATAGAGCATGCTCAGTGAAGAAATAGAGCATATCACTTTACCATATTCAACTCTCTACACTCATCTTATACATCATTTTATTTCTATTTCAACTCCAAGAACCATTTTCACAATACTTGATCATTAATAATCCATCAAAACCTGAATAACATTATATCCCCAAATTTTCATTCCTTTAACACGATGTTCACGAATACAATTATATGAAAATGTCATGTTCATGCAGTTGACAGTGTCTCATCAAATTTATTTCAAAATCTCCAATTCTAAAGAATTTATTCACTACCTTCTTGTTGAAAAACTCCAAGACCTTCAACTATCCTGATACAATGCCACTACAGGTGTACACACGCCACACTCATGGACGTAAGAAGCAGCCACATATGGAACCCACTGATGATGTCGTGGAAAAGAAGAACTGAAGGCTGACCAATTCAATTTATCTTTAGTTGTTGGGTG
>JAOSBN010000009.1:7722381-7751375 GCA_027563595.1 Erythroxylum suave
CTTAGTTTCTTTTGAACTAACTCCCTCTAATTCTCATCTTTACAATCCAACTATCTCCAAATCTTCATTTGATTTCTATCCTTCTTTTTCCCATTTCCCATAATACTCTATAAATTTCAAAACAAGTCCTAAGTTCACCAAAAAATTCATAAATCTCACAATTCTACTAATCAATAACATTTTCAATATAGAAACATTCATAATTCTCTAAAATTTACAATTTTTTAAGAATCACAATTCAATCCAATTATACCCGGAATCATTCATGAATGCATGTACAATTTATTTCATGTGCAGAACAAATATCACTATCTATGTGTATGTGTATATCATTTATGCATGAACATAAAAATGCACCTCTTGCCTCTCACTGAACACTCCTAGTTATTATTCTAGCCTTCCCATTGGTAATGGGATGTTACACTTGATGTGTCCAAGCAAGACTCCCTCTTTAGCTTTTTCATTCATGCTTTTATGCTTTCTAAATTTTTAACATAAATAAAGGCCTCATAACCTCTCACTTTCCTCTCCATTTCCCTCTTTATTGCTTCCATAAAACCTTCTTTATCCAATCAATTAATTGTTAAATCTAGAGGATATGTGTTTCTTTACATTTAAGAAAATCTTTTAGATTGGTGAATGATTAGACACATAAGGATCTAGGAAGTTTGCCTTGCTTTCCAGTAAACTATTTAACAATTATTTATCCACAAGTGCCCTATCTATCTTCTTATATAAGGACCGTCTATCCAATTGTTTATTATTCCATGTATAAAAACATCCTTAGAAGCACAATTCTGCAATACCTAGTTTAACCACACAATCATTGAAATACAATAAGAAGTTCGTCAAGTTTGCATTGTCTTCCACCTTAGATTATTTCATGGTGCTCTAATAATCTTATATCACCATCCAAAGGTTTTGAGTGTTTGCTCTTCTAATTAGCTCACTCCAAAGCTCTTCCCTGTGGTACTTATGATTGGCCATATATAAAGGTCACTTACATTTCCTTATTCTCCTTATAAAATATAATCTTTATATGAACATTTTCAGTGAGTTCAAGACTTCTAGTTCCATTATTCTTTTGCTAATAATTACTGTTACTTTTCCATAATGGTGGTGATTATGGATTGAGTGTTAGTGTATGCCCCACGAACCGATTATAGAATGTACTCTAATTATCAGTTATGATTCAGGTAATGTCATATTCGAACCTTATTTAATATTGAGTAGTTATAATGTCTTGTTAAAGGCCACTTATAACTTGGGAGCCTAAAACAAATTTGGGCCTGCGGCTAAAATTAACTAAGCCTATAGGGTCGCACACAAAGCATGCTGAATATTCAAAGGGCCCAATTCAGATTTAGGCCTAGTCTAGTTTGCGTTTAACTAGTTAAAGCTTTCATATATATATATGGATGATCATAAATCTAATCACAACCTTAATACACGTCCTCACCTAGAGAGAGAAGGACGAGATTGGTGTTAGAACATCGTGAGCATGGTATTCAGTCCTGTGTGTTTGTGGATACCGACAGAGGCGTGACATTTGACTTGTTCTTTCCTGGCACTACCAATTCCTTTCCTTATTTTTATTGCATAAAGGTATAATTCGATCTTGAATTTAGTTTCAATATTCACATGGATCTCGGTATTTCAAATTTAAACTTGCAAAATTTATTATTGTTAATCGTCCACCATTCCTTTTTATTAAGACCATAGACCACTAACTACCTTTCAACTTTAGCTTTAGGAGCTTCTATTAGGATAGTTTAGTCTCTAAAATAACTCTTACTACTATTTTACTGTAAATAAGAAAATTGTTAATAATCTGTTGTTTATTGGGGTCATTCATTCCTTTATATTCCAAGTTTTAAGTTTCATTCATTAGGGGGTTTCAACAATGCCCCCTTGCTTCTATTCCTGGTATGACTTCTTTGATGTCAAATTCTATATATAGACCACTATTATATTTTGAGTCTTCTCTTATTCACCCTTTTCAATTTTCATGTTAGTCAACTCCATTTCTTAAGAGTCCATTTCCTCTATCGCTTCTTGTGTATTAGAGGGGTTTATCTTTCATATCTAAGACATTCCCCTCCTTTTTAAGGCCTTTGTTAACCCATTAATACTCTCTTTCTCTCCTATACCCCTTATAAATATTACACCCCCCCACTAAGACTTCTAGATCCATTTTTGCTTCTTGTGTCTCCTTATATTCCTAACCCTTTCCCAATTTACCAACTCCTAAAATCATCTTTCTGAAATTTTATACCTATTTCCCTCTATATTTTCCCTTGTAGCGCATGTTTCGACCTCTACTATATATGAAAAATTTATTTTATCTTCAACCAGCTCCTCTTCCCCTCCTAATCTCTTTATTAAGACCTTTCTAGGGATCTCTCTTCTACTGCTTACTTGAACATATACATATGCATACCCAATCTTTTTATGTAAAGTCATCATCTCTTTCATGCAAAGAGGGACACCAATATAGCTTGCCAACACACTCATTACTCTCATTGACTAATGTTTTAGTTGCACCATATAGGTTGATCCATATTAAAATTTTGTTTCTTTTGACGTTCTCCTTCTTCAACCATAAACCCAGTCTCCATGGTTGAAGAAATAATAGTTGGTTCAGTATGTTCCAAGGTCCTTTTTTTTATAACTTCCCTCATGTTGGCTTAGTTCCCAAGCTTAAAAATTATCAGATTATCTTCTGTTAATAGTACATCCAATAATCCTTTAGACTTATAGGCTCTCTTTGCCACCCATTTACTATCATAAAAAAAATCCAACTAAGTTAGCCACCTAACTAATAAAATTAATAAGAAAAATAGGAGCTATAAATAGTTTATTCCCTCCTCAAACTTCAGTTGTATATTTCTTTATATATAGTGAATGAAAAAATTAGGAATAACCATTATAAAAGGAGGAGAATAAAAATGGAATAGAAACTTCTTTGTCCCCTATTTATCATCTGTTGTCCAAGGTAATTTTGAAAAATACCTACAAATTATTTATACCTTCCAAATAGACATAACTAAAGAAAAAAATAAATAATAAAATACAATAGGAACTTAACATTAAAATAAACTAAAACAAAGTATTAAATCAAAGTAACTAGCAAAATAGAAGCAAGAAAAAACACATGATCTAAAAGTACAAAGAAAAAATGCACTATAAAGATATATATGCCATAAAGAAAAGAAAATAAAATAGAAGCTTAATTTATAGTAGGCTATCATTACAATCAATGGCCTCCTTTAGTATCATTAAGGACTTATCTTTATTTCACTTGAACAATCTTATATTTTTATTGTCAAATTGATACTTGTACCTTATAAAGGTTTACTTTTGACGTCCTCCGTACCATTTTTTGCCGAGGTCTCTATATTCTCCGTTACTTTCTTGGTAGTCTTTGTGCAGGTTAACCCTTAAGCTGCAATGTCTACTAAAGTTTTGCATGTGAAGGATAGGCTCTCGAAAATTAGCATAACTTATTACAATGAGCGATTAAAAAGAGCCATATATCACTCTCAAACTTCGTGAAGCACTTTCCCTTCCTTTTGTTAGAAGCCTTTTATTTAAATCATCAACGTGGTGGTCTTATATAGTAGGAAAAACATCAAGATAAATGTATCATACACTTGGTCACTAATAATACTTATGGGAAAACAAAGTACTCTATTAGAAAGCAAACAAGATAATGCCAGCACTCATGCCTAAACTCATGTTTAAGATATTCTAAACAAATGTATATTCTCTCAAAAACAGGTGGAAATGTTAAAATTGATCGAGTCATTGTCATTTTAACTATGATACCTAAGTTGGTCTATCTAATGATTTCAGCATAAGACCAAAGGTTTCCAAGCTGCTTTTCAATGTTAATCACAACTTTCTGATTCGATTTTTAACTTTTTTGTTCAATTTAGTTTGATAACTCTTATTGTTAAAAACTGATTAATTTATTAGTTACTCAGTCAATTTTTGTAAATTAATTAATTCTTTTAAACTAAAATAAATAAATAAATTTTTATTTAAGATTTTTAATTAAAATTTAAATTTTTTTATTGATAAAGACAATTTCTTTCAATTATATTTCAAATTCTTTAATTTTATTTAATCTTGAGTTAATTTTATGATGGATTAATATCAGTTGAATATTTAAAATCTTAAATCTCTTATCTTATTAGGTTAATTTCTAATATGTTCTTTAAAATATTAGAATTTTTAACTCTTTAATGATATAAAAATATTGAAATCACTGGGAAAAAAAAAGCATTAAAGTGAAATAGGATTATTTTTTCCCTGACGTCTTGAAAGTACTTAGAACTCAAAACCGTGTAAACGTAGAATGAACTTAAGATAAGAAAGACGCCTCTCTCTGCATCTTCTTGATGGAGTCTCCTTCCATGGTGCTAGCCTCTTCTCTAACCATCCAAAACCACCCGAAAGCCCTCAACTTCACACCTTCAAAGCCCTCTCTTCTGAGCTCTATCTCGTTGCTCAGAAACTCTGTTGCTGCTAAAACCTCGCTCTCCTTCGCTGCTCTCGAATTCTTCACTTGTCTCCCTTGCTTAGCTTCCGAAGCTGTAAGCTCCCATCCCCAGCAAGTCTTCGAAAGAATAAACTTGGAACCAGTGTTAGTCTCAATTGATGACTTCTTTAACAGAAACCCATTTTTTGTTGCTGGGTGTACTTTCATTTGGCTGCTTGTTATACCTCTGACCCAAGAGTACTTAAGCAAGTACAAGTTTATCTCTGCTATTGATGCATTTCGAAAGCTCCGGGACAACCCAGATGCGCAGCTTTTGGATATCAGAAAGGCGAAGACTTTGATATCTTTGGGGTCCCCCAGTTTGAAGATTTTCAATAAGAGTGCGGCTCAGGTTGAGTTCCCTGAGGACGGGGACGAAATGTTGTTTGTGAAAAACGTATTGGATAGTTTTCAGGACCCAGCAAATACCATCTTGTGTATTCTGGACAAGTAAGCACTAGAGTCAGTTGTTGACTACTTGGATTTCTCCCTCTTTCTCTCTTTTGGCTTCTTGACACCTTAATTTTGAAAATTTCTATAAACAGCATGTAATATTAAGAGTTTACAACAGGGAGTTTAAAATGAGGAACTTAGGAAATGGGACATTTTGGCTTATTTTTGTTGAGGGGTGGCTATTTTGTGTTTGGCTGAGAACTGAAAGTCCTTGAGAAAGTAGTAAAGTAACAGATGACAAAGGAAGATGTAACGTAAACCTTGCAATCATTCTGTCTAACAATATAGTTGAACAATCAAGCAAAGTAATTTCAGCAAAGCTATTCAGATCTTTTACTGGAGTAGATATAATGGATGGCTAATAGCTTTCGATTAATTTACTTTAGGCAGTATAGTCCAAGAGTAAAGTCAAAAATAAGAATCTGTAGATTGATCGCTCTAGATTTTAGTTATAAAGAGTGAATAATTGTTCCTTTCGCGATAAAATTTTGGTGCTCTAGTGAAGTAGGCCTTTAGCATAATGTTTTCTAGATTGGACAGGCCAGCTTCTGGAGGTTTATGTATATGGTGAACGACATCCATTGATGTCTTAATATGTCAGTTTCTCATCTTTGCACATGAATGTCCCATCTTTTAGCTTCTTCTGTATCCTCCATGACTTTTTCAAAGATTGTTTGGTTGATATAGTTTTCTATAGCACATTTTTGTAAACACACCTTTGTGCTACTTCTAATTTCTAGCAGCATTGCAGCACGTTCAAGCTCTTGAGAATTACTAAATTGGCTGGTTTCAAATGGGTCTAAATTTGATTTTGCTTCCTCATTTTGTCTGCAAGGTAGTTTTGATGGCAATTCAATCAAAGCAGCTGAATTGCTAGTCAAAAATGGATTCAAAGAGGCTTATGCAATCAGAGGTGGAGTCAGAGGGAAAAAGGGGTGGTTGGTATGCTTCTTTCCTCTGTTCAGTGCTGAATTATCACCAATGTAAACTATGGGTTTCACATAGTCTGGTGTAATTTATTAAGCTTCATTTTGGTTCTGTTTTCATTTATGTTTTGGCTGTTGAAACCATTAATTATGATTATTATATTTCACTTAGCATGTCTGAGCTTGATCTTGAGCTTGAATAACTGAGGCATATAGACACTGTTACTTGAACTGGTACCCAACTTACTTATTATGTACAGAGCAAGGTTCTCCTGCATCTTGTCCCATTCTGATTGTGGTGCATTTTTTGATGTGATATATTTTATTCGATAGCTTTTTAGCACTTAAATCTGTTGATTCTTGGTAATATCTGTTGGGTTTGCTGTTTGTTATATTGTAGGAAATACAGGAAAACCTCTTGCCTCCTTCTGTCCATGTCTACCCAAAGAAGAAGAAGAAGAAGTCTAAACTTAGAAAACTTGGAAATGATGGAGCACGTACTCAGTTAGCTGAAGCCGAGGATGGTGCTTCCTCTATTGCCCTGGTTGCTGGAGAAAGCCGCGTTCCAGACAATGGATCTGTAAACAAGATTATGAATTCCAAATCACATTTGACAAGTGACTACAGATGTCCCTACCCTAATGTATGGTATCTACTCTTTTTCCATCTTTTTTATTATCTTAATATGCATGATGGCCATGATTACCCATGTTTTTGTAATGGTAATTTCCTTACATTTGTTTTGCAATTGGTAGTATCATCTTAATGTTTAATTGTGTTAGTACCAACTTGTGTACAACCCTGACAACTTAATCTACTTACACGTCTTTTTGGATGCAGTACCCAGATTTGAAACCTCCGTCTTCTCCAACTCCATCAAAGCCGCGAAACTGATGCTGTAATTCTAATGTAAAGTAGTTCATCCTTTTCTGTCAGAGGTCTCACGACTGCTATGGGGCCCCTCCTGCATCAGACTTGTTATTCTTGTCGTCCTCATATATCTTGCAGTTTTTCCAGGCGCAGATTTTGTTCTGCATTCTTAAGATTGCATGGACAAAATGAAGAATGCTAGTTTTTGAGCATTCTTGGCGTGGTGGATAAGTTTTGGTGCATGGAGTGTCACCATCCACATACAATTTCCACGAGAGAATTCTGCAACTTTGCTTTCAAGTGATGGAGCAGTTTAACTTGCGCTTTGTTTTAGTCATGTTTGATCCCAATGGCAGAACCAAAACTTACTTGGTTGCCTTCTTGTAATCTTACAACTGTACTTGGATAATGGTGATTACAATCACAGAGGTAATATCTCTTTTGATCTCCTTGATGGAAACGGTACGGTACCTACGAGAAAAGGATGGAACTCGTATTTCCATTATGGTGCTCTTATTATATTTACGTGAATTTTATATAAATATATGGATGAGATTTAATAAAACAATATTAAAATAGATTAATTAGAACATCAAATTTTATACAATTATGTGCATGAAATAGTTTTTAAATTTGTTGAATTTTTTAATAAGAAACTCATAAAAAATTACTGAATTATTTATTTAATTTATAAAAATTTTAATAAAAATATTAATTACATGTTTTCCTTCCCTCGTTGTAATTGCTTATTTCTTTGCAGAACAAAATCCCCGTGACTGACTAGTCTATGTACCCACAAATACAATAGGCCCATCCGAAGCCTTTGTCCTTGTTTCTCACTCGAGCCTTCACTGAAATCGTTCTCTCGTCTAATTCCCGCTTCACCCCCTTTTCCTCAGAAGATGAGCGACCAAAACAAGTAATCCAAGTTTTTCCAAATCCTTCGTTTCTTACCCGTTTATTGCCACACTTGTTTTCGTTCGCACCTTGATCGTTTGTTATTCTTGTTTCTAACCATTGTAGCTGTATATTTCCAGCTTATAGGAGAATACATAACATTCACAGGTCAATATGACGAGCATGGGCCTCTAGGATCAGTAACACGCGCCACCTGTGTGTCGTATATCTGTTACAACCTTGGGTAAAATTTAAAACCCTTTCTTTTTGGTTTCTTTAGATTCTAGATGTCGTAGTATGTTCAGGCTTGTTACCTCTATAAGCATGAATGTTTTGTCAGTTTGATTTACTACTTTTCTGTATCACTGTGGTTTTTCTGGTGTTTTCCGAGTTATGACAAGTATCAGCCTAGGCTTGCTTGTTTCTTTGGAGAGTGTCGGGTTTGAGTCTACTATGACTTTCTTTTAATTTCTGGACTTTGCAATCTATTGGCCTCATTCCACCTGATCAACTCCTTATTTCCATCTTTTGTTTCCCTTTTAGAAACCAAAATTAGAAAAGTAAACGAGGCTACTTTCTTCAAATCTGTTGTGTAGAATTAACCATCCTTTTAATGCAGGATTTACCTCTTCTAGAACACCCAGCTAATGATTGTTGATCTGATCTCCTTATTTATGCATTTATCCTTTGCATACTTCCTGTGCATATGTTCATAAATATTTATATAAAATTCAAACTGTTTAATGGAAAACATAATTTAAATAGAAAACTTTAGAGTAGCACCTAACACAAATATTAATTGGAATTTTTGCCAAATTCTATCAAAGAAAACCAGTGAAATGAACTATCAGTAGAGGATGTTTATGCTTTGACCCCTCTCTTCTACAAAGTTTCTTCTAATCTTTGTTGGTTTAAAGAATATGAAGTTTGTAATTTGTTTAGTATTCGAATTAAATTAGGGAAAGGAAAGGAGGTAATTGTTGAGCTTATTCTGAAAACAATCAAAGAGATGGATTTATTCTCGTGGGATGGAACACTGTCATACAAGGAATTTGCAGTGGCAGCAGCTCCTACTTTTATCCACAAGTGGGAACGCCTCAACTCTTCTTCTCCTTCTTGGATTTGGGTTCACCCTCCCAAAAGCTCTGTTCTTTCCCAGATGGAGGGTTACCTCTCATTGGACAACTTCTGTCTCCTTCCCTCATCGCATCAGGTTCCATATATTTGAATTTAGATTTTGCTATTGTTCTGAAACGATGTTTGATTTTCAATATATTTGCTGGTTTATCACTTGTTCTGTATAGGAAAGTCTCTTCGAAGCAAATCTCATCCAAAAAGAAGTGAATGAGGAGGAGACAATTGATGATGATGATGATGCCACCTTGGTAGATGTTTCATCTTTGTTTTACTGTTCTGTGCTCTTTGCTTTTCTAATTCTTTTCCTTTTTTGCGTTACAATTACCTGACGTGAAACTCTTTGAACCTTAAAGACAGGTCGATTTCTTACTTGTGGAATTTCATGTACTTATTTGGTTGCCACTGTTTTTGTTCTGTCCTCCTTACTATGTTTATCCTCCTTCTGATCTTCTTGGCAAGGTCCACAGCAATAAAAGCTACGATGGAGCTCATTACTACGATTTTCATATAGTTTATAGTGCTTCATACAGGGTCCCAGCCTTATATTTTCGTGGATACTGCTGTGGTATGCTTTACATTATTATTCTTTTTAAGTATTCTTGAACATGTTAGAATTGTTAGGTTGAATATGCAGTCAAGGTTACCTCAATCAAAAATGACTTCTTGTATATACCATATTCAAGTGTTGGGCGTTTTCCAATTGAACGGTATATTTTGTTGTATAATTTTAATAACGATTATGTTTAACATACAGATGGTAGGCCTTTGATGTTGAATGAAATTGAAAAGGACCTTCCTTCCTGCTCTGCAAAGGTTTTGTTGGAATCAAAGTGGTCTTTCATCACTCTAGAGGTATATTTATTTCTTCTCTTATGTTTTGAGAATGGATATGTTTTTGGCATTCTTAACTTGTTGATTGTTTGGTGGCTGGAGGCTATTGAAATAGATATATTGATTGTAGCTTGGATAGATCAATATATTACTAATTCATTTTCAATCACAGTTTTATGATTCTCAAGCCTTTGGCTTTTGCCTTTTTTGGGGAAATTAATCGTGTTATTGTCCATTGACAACTGTTTTGCCTTTAGCTTATAACGTTTAATATGCGTCCTTCAATCGATCAAGATGCTGATATGACGTATAATTTGCAGTTTCTGGTCTAGTAAATAGTTATTGATACATGATGAGCTTTTATTTCTGTCAAAGCCATATATGTTGTTAGATTTATCCCCATAACTTGTCTAAACTGAATACATCTTGAAAATTACAGGAGCATCCATACATGAACAGACCATGGTACAAGTTACATCCCTGTGGCACCAGCGAGTGGATGAAATTACTTTTCCTTTCTGATCCTGTTATGGTCAAAAATGGACTTGCCATTGATCAATACCTCGTCTCGTGGTTTTCTGTTGTTGGGCAGGTTGTTGGTCTTAGAACGCCAATTAAATTGGTGAAAAGCATACATGATAATTGATGGAGAAAACTTGCTATGAATATATATTAATAGCCCTACATGTAAGTATATTGCAAAAAATGAGATAGCAGGGCCCCCTGATCTTCATTATTTCATTGCAATAGCGTATCGAACTGGGTTTTGTCCTTAAATAATAGAAGGTGCCAAGCTTCTTGGATCGTATCCTTTATAACACAGAATATGTCATCTGATGCGTTACGTACGGGCGTTACATGTAGACATAACGATGCAGAGTGTTCTTCCACTTCAATTCAGTACTCTTTCTAGTTGCTGGGGTATTCGACTGAAGTAAACAAGAAATTCTGTGTTACCCTCAGCGCCCTTTAAAGGAGACTCAATCCAGCCGTTGTTGCGAAAACCAAAGCTCTCAACACCATTAATAATCTTCTCAAGAACCTAATTGCAACCATATGCATAACATCTCTATTTAGATGGATGAATTAGGCCCAAAATCAGTATGAATTTCTCTCCATATAATGATTTAAGTGTAATAATCAACTCCAAAAGCAAGTAAAAATATCATGTGTGGGAAGGGGATCATACAAATCAAGTTAAAATATGTAGGTATTTGGTAAGGAAAAGCTACTAGTGAGGAGGGAGAAAAAGCATACCTCTTGATGGACTTGAGGATCTCTTACAATTCCACCACCTCCCACCTGCACGGAAGATTTTGACTATGTAATTTTTTTAATGACTATGTTTTAACACATCAAAAGAGTTAAAATTGTGTAGGTATCTCTTGCTGGACTCTCGGTTCCCAGGCTAGGGGTTGTCTATGGGCAAATACGATGTATACGTGTGCTTTACCAAAAAAGTAGCAGAACTTGACTGCGACATTTAGAAGTAATGTAAGTTTCTAACATCCGTGGTCTTTAGCCTCCATTGAACTTCACTGGCTTATGATTACAATTAAAAGGGCAAGAAAAATCCTTACTTGAGATCTTCGAGCTTCAAATTGAGGTTTAACAAGGGTTATCAAAGTTGCATCTTCCTTCATAACATTAACTACAGCTGGCATGACCTAAATTGGACAAGTAAATGAACATTAGTTCAAGCAGAATTAAATCTATCATGATGGTTACAAACTCTGCCAGTAATTTGTAAAGTGACGTAATATTGCATTTATCTAAACATGTACCAGGAGGATGGAGATGAATGAGAGATCCAAAGTTACTACATCGACTTTTTGGGGAAGCCCAGAAAGGTATCTGAGGTTTGTTCTCTCTATCACAGAAACACGTTTATCACGGCGAATTTTGTCTGCCACCTGATGTAAGTCATTTGTAGAAGCGACGGTTTACATCTTACACTCACAATCAGATATTGCACACTGCACCAGGTATAAACTTGCACTTTTAGAAACTAGGTTGAGAGTACCTGTCCATAACCTACATCTACACCATAAACATATGATGCCCCATACTGAAGCAAGCAGTCAGTAAATCCTCCAGTAGACAATCCCGAATCAAGGGCTACTCTGCCTACCACATCAACACTAAGCTGTTCAATTGCAGCTTCTAACTTAAATCCTGCTCTGGATCAAGAAAACATCAAACGGAATTGTAAATCAGCTAAATGCTGATGCAAACTAATATTCATGCATTGAAAGTGGATGAAAAGGTCTTCTGGGGTCAGTAATCACCTACATACATATTTTGGAACTTCAGCTGTTATCTCTACAATAGCTTTGTCAGAGACAGGTGTCCCAGCTTTGTTCACCATCTTCCCATCGACCAGCACTTTCCCTATACAAAAATATGAAACATCAGAAGTCAACTCCCAGAGGCGCTTAGCTGCAAGAAAACTGAGTAGTACTGGGTTTATAAGACATTTACGCTAATGTGAAATCTTACATAATAGACAAATTGCTTAACACTATTCCCTCTCAGACAATTAAATGAGCAAACTTTGAGACACAGGAGCCCTTTATAATATGAGAAAAGTTAAAGGGTTAAAAATAGGGACCCTCTTTATGGTACGGTTATTCTTTAAAATACTCTTATTGTTCTAAGTTATCTAGAAGATCTTGTGGTATTATAAATACTAAAAGGGACCTTTTATCGGGTTCCTATCAAGTATTTTAACATAAACTTTCATGTGATTGAATATTAAGCATGTGACAAAATATTTCTAATACTACAAAGAGTTTTTCTAAGTAATTTTAAACCATAAGAATGCCTTTTAGAATGAATAAAACCAAGAAGAGATTTGTATCTTTTACCCAAACTTAAATCCAAAAATATACCGGTCTGAGCAACCAATATTGTAATAGTTGATAGTGGTAAATTAGCAGGAAGTCTAAGCCTAAACTCTCTTGGACGTTTTTACTTCACATCAGAGACAAAGTAGAACAGCGAATTTTATTATGAAAACAAAGATGATTACACCAATTTAAGAACAAAATTACCTTGCAAAATCCATGACTGGATGAGTGACCTACTGTACTGCTGAAACCTTTCAACACATACTTCATCCAGCCTCCTTTTTCTGTAAATGTTTGAAATATGATTCAATATGAAACATCAATGCATAGACATGCCACTGGGCTTTCGTCAAGCTTTTTATTTTTTGGCACAATGGTTGCAAGAAATGTCTTTGACTTCATTATATTTGTCCACATGAGGTAGTGTACATCAGCCACTAAGTTAGAATAACGTGATCTAAATTTGGTGCCAGAGACAAAAGAAAAAAACAATACAATCAAGTTATTAGAACAAAGAACAATTAAGGTATCAACTGGATCAGAAACACAAGCATGGTCACTACAGGAAACACCAGGAAGATTGACCTGATAAACTCTCATTTCAAAATTCACAAAGTTCAACTCACTGAGCTAAATCTCATCAACAAATGACAGCTTTTACTACCATAACCACACTAATCTAGTAACATGGCTTGCATGTGCGTAAGCATGCTAGGGACAGTAACAATTGTCCAATTAAAAGGAGATCGTGAGACCATTTTGGAATTCACCAGGTATTGGAACCAAATGTTCTGAAAATTTGAGCTCCAGCAATCTGGCGACGTTAAATAAGCAAGAAAATGTAGAAAAAAGAAAACAAGACAGCATCAAAAACGGCTTACTTCTTCGGTATTTGAATGCTTGCTGCTTTTTTAGCAGCATATCTTCTGAACATAGAACGCATTTCTGGACGGACCCATCTAACTGAAAAGTCGACGGGATCAAATGATTAGATCACAATAGACTAGCACAAATTATTGAAGAAATGGAACTTGCATTTTCGTGTTTCCTGCCACAAAACTTCCAAAAAACGTCTGACGGTAGATAAATCGCATTACCACAAAGGCAACCACAAGATGTTTGTGAAAATCACTCAACGAGAGAGAGAGAGAGAGTAACCTGTAGGATTAGGCGCGAGAGGATTCGACAAGGAAAACGAGGTTGTGGGGGAGCGTAAGAGAAGAGGAAGCTTGAGAAAGTAGAGAGCCATTTGCACTAGCAGTCACCCAATTATGGGTAAATACTAAATAGGCAATAGGCAAAGTCTGTAATCTGGACACCGTTAAACCTTAACCAACCATACTAACTCACCCTGGACAATCTTTTCGTTAGTTTATCAGACTCTGCCCTTTATTGACGTTCATACGACGTCGTGTTTTTATGTTTTCCTTGTCTTTTTGTCGCATTTTAGCGCCGTAATGTAGTGTAGGCGTAATCTCACTTGAAGGGCAGAAGGGGACAAGATCTTCTATGCCCAGATCTAATTTTATATCGGAAGATCTTATTCATATAAATAAATAAGACTCAGAACAATATGACTGAAATCTTCTAGCACGGAGTAAGAATTAGGTTATGGGCATAGAAGATCTTACCCCAAGAAGCTTGATTATGTTCTTTTATGAGTTCATAAGTGCTTAATTTGTCTACTCAACAGCCCACTAAGATAATGCATCTATCTATCTTCATTTTCTTATAATAAAAAAGAAATTAATTGAATATATAAAAGAACGTTTATAGTTGATAGTCTTACAAGGAGCCTATTAGACCCTTAAACTTTAGAACACTTTTCAAAGACCTTCATGATGTGCCCTAGGAAGGAGTTAGCTGGATTTCACGTATGAAAGAGGCATGCGAAAATACTAAGGTAAAGATGGGCGAGTGAGATTAAATTTGGTGCGAATTTTGGTAGAGTCTCAAACCTTGTGAAGATTGACTTGACTCAGGCTAAGGACTTGACCTATGCACAGATGAATGGATTAAGACTAGCGGACTTGTTATGGTAAGTATTAGATCGGACTAGTATGTTATGTGGGGTTTGACAAGCTTACACTGTATCATTAGCGGATAGAGATCGTGGAGAGATCTTGGATGATGTGGTGACAACTAAGAGCTAAAATTACAGTGAGACTTAACATTTAAAGATAGTGGAGATCTTCAAGGATAAAGATGTTAGTTTCCTATTTAAATGTAAACTTTATCTTTCTATTATCTTGTAGATTCTATCTTAATCAGTTAGAGTTCTATTTGGATGGAGTTGTCATCTAATTAGTCCACGTGATGTAATCTTATAAGAATAGACATGATCTTAGCACAATCTTAGGTAGTTCAGTTTAAGTGGGATTCTGAATATAACTTGGCTTCCAAGTTAAGATGCCTACATATAGCTCATTCGAGCTTTTCTGTCATCATTCAAAGAGAAAGAGCATTCTTTGTATTCTTTTGAGGGAAAGTAATATAAATGTTAGTTTTAACGTATCTCTTTTGTTTTCTGGTTGCTTTTATTTTCTTATTGCTTTCATAACATTGTTTATTCAAGTGTGTGAGGTAAACAATTCGAGGGTCATTGAAAGTTGAAGTTTTTCTCAAACAGACCTAAGTGAGGCTGCCGTGTAAAGGGTGTTGGCGATCAACTTTGTTGAAAGTTAGAGTGCCAAGGTAACCTTTGTAATAACTGGTATAAGAGCCAAATTTCGAGATGACAGTAGGCAACTTAACAAAACGAGTGACTAAGGTGGAGGCACTCATTGGGGTGTTGGAGGCACTCAAAGGGAGGAAGATGTCACATCTCATAATACTCGATTTGAAATGTTGGAGACACGAATCCAACAGTTGTAACAACAGATGGGGGATTTGTTGAAGGAATAAGAGGAGGCTCAATTAGAGATCACTATGATGAGGCATGTTGTTGCAACAGTAGATGTTGAGCGGGTTGAAAGCTCCACACTACAACTTTCATCTATGAAGGTACGTGAACCAAAGGTGTTCGAAGGAGTGTGGGACGCTAAGGTTAGTGAGTTTCTTGTGAGATATGGAGCAGTACTTTGCGGCTACTAGGGTGCTCGATACTGAGAAGGTCAATGTAACAGCTATGTACTTGGATAGGGATGCCAAGTTTTGGTGGAGGAAGAGAACCTTTACGTTGATTAGTGTGGGTAAAACTCCCATAGACACATGGTGGCAAATGAAGAAGGAGCTCAAGGATCAGTTCCTTCCCATGAATACTTCTTAGCTCGCGAGAGATGTCTTAAAGAAGCTCAAGCAAGATGGATAGGTAAGAGATTACGTCAAATTATTTAGTTCTCTGGAAATTGAGAATATGTCAGACAAGAATAAGCTCTTCAATTTTCTGTCTGGGTTACAACCGTGGGCTTAAATGAAGTTACAGAGGCAAAACGTGAAGGACATGGTTAGTGCATTTGTGTCCACTAATGCCTTGGTGGATTTTCGATGACAAAAGAATATAAGGCAAGCTCCTTAAATTCTTATAAGGGCAAAGGCCACGCCCAATAGGAGAAGACTGAGGGGAAGAAGAAGAAAGACTCCAAGAAGGGAGATTTCAAGGGCAAGGACAAGCAGAATGGTAACGGGGAGATGCCCTCAAAGAAGGGTAAGGTTACTTGTTACTTGTGTGGTAGTCCATAATTTGCCAGAGAGTGATCGAGGAAGGAGAAGTTGAATGCCCTAATTTTCGGAGAAGACGGTGAATCTTTAAAAGATGCGGCGTTGAATATGATCGTCTTGCTTAATTCGGTTAGTAGTGAATCGATTTCCTTTGATAGACTAATGTATGTAGGTGTACAGGTTGGGGAGAAAGATGTAAGTGCAGTGTTGGATATGGGTGCGACTCACAATTTCCTAACAAAAAAGACGGTTCGAAAGTTAGGCATAAAGGTGTCCAACGCCCCAATGAAGATGAAAACTTTTGCGGGGAAGGCGCAAGGAGTTGCAGGAATTGCTTACAACGTTCCAGTCAAAATTGGAAGTTGATGTGCTAAGATGAACTTCATTATCACATTGGGAGGTATGATGTTAATGAACGATCAAATTTTCTTCTACGTGAATTGTAGGTTCGATGGAGGAACAACGAATAGCAGGACAAGCTTCGCCCATGAGCATCAAGAAAGGGTTGAAAAAAGACACGAAGACCTATCTCGCTGCTATATGGGAAATCAGCGAAGACTACGTGGTGAAAGTTCCTAATTTGATTACAAGTTTGTTGAGGGAGTTTCGGGAGGTGATGCCGAAAGAGTTGCCAAAAACTCTTCCCCTCATTGTGAGGTAGATCACAGGAAGTTCTTGGAGCGATTCCACCTGCACGTGACCCATATAGGATGTCCCCAATGGAATTAGTAGAACTTCGGAGACAACTTGGTGAGTTGTTAGAAGCAAGTCTCATCTAACCATTCAAAGCCCTATACGCTGCCTCGATATTGTTTCAGAAGAAGTAAGACAGTACACTTCGGATGTATGTGGACTATCGAGTATTGAATAAGGTAATGATAAAAAAAAGTATCTAGTATTTTTGGTCAGGATTTGAAGGATAGGTTGTCAAGGGCTGAGGTGTTCACTAAGTTGGATCTTCGGAATAGGTATTGGCAAGTGCGAATAGCTTAGGGTGATGACCAAAAGCTAACATGTGTAACTTGGTATAGATTCTACGAATTTTTAGTTATGTAGTTCGGATTAACTAATGCTCCTACTACATTTTACAACCTTATGAATGATGTGCTGTATGACTTCTTGGATGAGTTTGTGGTGGTCTACTTAAACGACATCATGGTTTATAGCACTAACATGGCAGAACATGTGGAATACTTGAGGCAGGTATTCGAACGACTAAGGTAGCATAAGCTCTATATGAAGATGGAGAAATGCGAGTTTGCTGACCGCGTGACCTAAGAATTTGATCTTCAACCTGTTTGAGCAAATTAAAGCAGTAGTTCCATTAAATACCATATATTGTAAGTTAATTTCTCAAGTTACGAAAGGTGTTGTACGCAGGTTTTGGCTTGACGATAATAGGCTTTTGATGACTAAAAGCAATTAAGTATATGTGTCGAGCTTTGGTGGATTATGAAAATAGTTTTTAAATGAGACGTATGACATGCAGTATATTGGTCAGATAGGAGTTCAAAGGCTACTAGCGCTCCTATCTCGTTCCTATTTTTGGCCAAAGATGGAGAATGACGTGGAATGTTATGTTAAGACATGCCTCGTTTGTTAGTTGGATAAGCAAGAGAGAAATTAGGAGGCCGATTTGCTACTGGCCTTATCCATCCCCAAGTGACCGTGGATGTTGGTTTCAATGGATTTCATTAGTGGGTTTTCAAAGGTGAACAACATGGCATAAATCGTGGTGGTGGTTAACAGACTCTCCAAGTATATGATCTTCGTGCCAACTCCTATGATTTTGTCCCTCGGATGTTGCGGTTGAGTTGTTTTACAAGAACTTAGTCAAGTATTTCAAAGTTCTAGTAGATATTGTGAGCGACCAATACGTTAGATTTACCGGCCAATTCTAGACTTCCCTTTTTAATGTGATGGGTTGCGATTTGAAGTTTTCAATGACAAATCACCCACAAGCAGATGGCCAAACAGAAAGAATCAACGGTTTATTAGAGGAGTACCTATGGTATTATATTAGTGCAAGCCAACGTAACTGGTTAAGTTTACTTGATATTGCATAGTTTTGCTATAACTTGCACAGATCTTCGGCCACGGAGAAAAGTCCATTTGAGTTTGTGTTGGGACAACAACCTTTCACACCACTAGAGATTGCTCAACAAAGGAAAGAAGGTAAATGTCCTGCGGTGCATAAGTTTGTGATGGAGAAGCAAGAATTGTTGGATGAGGCGAGGGACAGTCTTCGAAAAGCTTCTCGACGGATGAAGAAGCAAGCAAATCTTCAGAGGAGACCGTTAGAATTTGACGTGGGAGATAAAGTTTTGTTAAAACTAACCCCACAAATTTGGAATAAGATCTCAAGTAAGCAAGTTCATAGGGGTTTGGCCCCGAAATATGATGGATTGTTTGAAGTGTTACATAAAGTGGAGAACGTGACATACAGATTGAAATTGTCCGAACGGTTAAAGGTACACTCTACTTTTCATGTTAGTTTTCTCAAGCCTTACTATAAGGATACATTAGATCTGAATAGGAGTCAGGCGAAGCGAATTCCACCAATTGTGAGGAAACAATTCGAGGATCAAGTGGAGAAGATCCTAGAGCATCGTATAATAGGTTAACATTAGAAGAACTGACGAATCGAGTTCTTGATTCAATGGAAAGGTAAACTTGTCGCAGAAGCTACGTAGGAGAAAGATATGATTCTGTGACAATTCGAAGACCAGGTGAACGCCTACCTTCAGACTAATTCGATGAGGGCATCGAATCCATTTGGTGGGGGTGGTTTGTTAGACCCTTAAACTTCGGAGCATTTCTCAACGACCTTCATGATGCGCTTTAGGAGGGAGGTTAGCTGGATTACACGTAGGAGGGAGGCATGCGAAAATACTAAGGTAAAGATGGGTGAGTGAGATCGGACTTGGTGTGAATTTTGGTAGAGGACCTTGTAGAGATTGACTTGACCTATGCTTGGATGAATGGACCACGATTAATGGACTTGTCGTGGGAAGCATTGAATCGGACCACTATGCTATGCGGGCTTCGGCAAGATCACACTGCATTATCAGCGGATAGAGATTGTGGGGAGATATGGGATGAAGTGACAACAACTAAGAGTTAGAGTTATAATGGGACATCTGAAGATAGTGGAGATCTTCAAGGATAAGGATGCTAGTTTCTTATTTGAATGTAAGCTCTATCTTTCTGTTATCTTGTAGATTCTATCTTATAAGTTAGAGTCCTATTTGGATGGAGGTGTCATCTAATTGGTCCACATGATATAATCTGATAGGAATAGACCTGATTTTAGTGCAATCTTCGGCAATTTAGTTTAAGTAAGATTCTGAATGTAACTTGGCTTCCAAGTTAGGATGCCTATACATAGCTCATTCGAGCTTTGCTCTCATCATTCAAAGAGAGAGATCATTCCTTATATTCTTTTGAGGGAAAGTAATATTAAGGTTGGTTTTATCGTATTTCTCTTGCTTTCTAGTTGCCTTTATTTTCTTATTGCTTTTGTAGCATTGTTTATTCGAGTGTGTAAGGTAAACACTTTAAGAGTCGTTGAACGTTGAAGTCTTGCTTAAGCGAACCTAAGTGAGGCTGTTGTACAAAGGTGTTGGCGATTAACTTCAGTGAAACTTTCCCAAGGTGACCTTTGTAACAGAGCCCATCCTATAGTCTTACGAGGAGCCCATCCTAAAACACTGCATTTTAGATTCGAATACTAAAATTTCCTATTGAGAAAATCCACAGATAGTAATCTCATAAGCCTCTTTTGACACCTACAAAAAGATAACCAAATTAGGGCTTCCCTCCTTTGGGTTATCTCCGAAGGCATGCAAGTCTCAACGCCTAAAAGGTGAGGGTTTCATTGCATCACTTTTTGATCATGAAGGTTTGAATCTTAATCTTCTTCTTCTTTCAAAATTCCTCAGAGATTTTGAGCTTCAAAGGTCCAGATCTTCAAATACACCTCCACACTAGTAGAGGAGGAAGAGAGTTTCTTTCTCTACTCTCTACACCACTAACGCCACTCTCCCCCAACACCTTTATACTTTTGACGCTCAAAGCTCGAGAACCTCCCTTCCTTTCTCGATGATTCTTCTTCTTTTTTTGGTTCTTTTTTGTTCTTAGATCAGTTTCTTTAGCAAACTTGAAAAGTTTTTGTTGGTTTCTCTTATGTTTTCTATTCTTTCGTTGTAACTATTGTTTTCTTCTTTGTCTTTTTTTTTCTGTTAGTTTTCTCTTTATTTTTTGGAGCTTATTTGGTATTGTTGAATGTTTTTTAGATTTATATTATCTTGATTGCAATTGTTTCCTTGTAAATTGTCTTTGAAGTTTTACTTTTATGCTTTTATAGAATTGCGTATCTCAAACTTTACTAAAGAATAAAAAAAGTACAAACTTTGCTAGGAATGAAACTTTGTTTCTTTTTTAGAAAATAAATTGTGTTAACTAGAGAAAAAGGCCTCCTCATGAACGTATAAAGCAAAGTTGCGTTAAAAGAACCCAAGCTTAAAGTTGCGTTAAAAGAACCCAAGCTTACACCAAGTTGATTACAAAGGGGATGAAAGCATCTCTAAACTATGAGGGCCTGAGTTGTTAGAATCTACCAGCTACAATAACATTGAGTTGGTTGTAGAAGTAATTAAAAAATATATTTTATTAAAATAAAAAATACACCACAAAAGTTCTTATTCTTATGTTTGATATACTAGTGCAACTTGCACCCACCATCTTAGCTTAATATTCCCTACTATTTTAGCAATTTCAAACGAGTATCCATCAACCTATGGCTCATGTTCCAATGGAACATCCGCAATACCAATCACGATGGGGAAAAAATAACTGGTCACAACCAAAACATACCGCAATGCTTGAGGAAGAGTTTTGTTTCGATTCTTGCACTAAAATCTTTCATCATTCTTTAAATATCCAATTGGATATTGAAAGACAACTGATCTAAGGCTTATTTGTCTAGTTAAAAACCAAAGACTCAAGATCAGTGAAGAAAATATGAATTCTTTTTGTAGAAAAATTAAAGAATTTTCTGTTAAAAATGTAACCAAAGGATGTGCCAAAACCAATACGTTATTGACATCACACTTCTTAATACAATGCCCTCTATAAACACTAGTTAGGAGGCTAACATTGGATAAAATAAAACTAAGAACCCACAAACATTAACAAGTGCTAGGAACAACTCTAGCCATATGTACTAAGTATATGGAATATCTACACCCAAATTCACTTTACTGAGTTCCTTGTCCTTAGCCTAACATCTGCATGCAATTATGGATAAAACCAAAAGCTACTTAATCAGTTATGGCAAGTTCTAAGCTACATGTAACCCATTTCACTGCAGCCGACATATCCTGTGTTATCACTTAACCATAAGTGTACTCCCTCCTTTCTCCTAAACTGAGTCACATAAACATCTCAGATTGAACAAGAATGTCGAGATTAACAATTTATCTTGTCATTCACTCAAAATGGATTTGAATCACTCTACTCGGTCGTTTCATCCATCCTTGTTGGAAACCTTAATAAGGACCAAGCGCAGATGAAACCCATACAACATAACCCTCATTTTCTAGGAACATCGTACCCATCTTGGTTGTAATCAAGGTCGCATCAAGAGAAAAAAGCAACAACCATGGATGTGTATGACACTTAAAACTAGTCAAAAACTAAATTCACAACCATGAAGATATGAAAATAAAGAACACCATTCAATCAACAAACATATTTTTAATATGCAGAAGGAAAACATATTTAATCAGATGCAGGCATAAAAAAAACTCACACAACCCATATAAATGATGTTGACATAAGTTTCAAATAACAAGTAAATATAAAAAATGAAAGAATAAAACACAAAAAATGGAGAAATAAGATATGCAAAGAGTGAGCTAAAAGGAAAGAGGTGAAAAGGGACAAAGAAGAAGAAGATATGGGGTCTCAGTCACAGAGTACAGAGCAAAGATTGATTTTTGAACTTTAGGCATATAAATTGACCGTCTCCGATTGGTTCATCGATAAACCAACTAATTCTTTGATGAACCAACTGATTGTTTATATATACAATTTTTAAAATGAAACCAAACCAAATAATTAGCCAGTTCATATTTTTTTCCATGAAATTGACTTGTCTGGTCTAATTTTTAAAACTTTGGACAGGGTTAAAAGATGATTGGGATAGGTTTTGGTAGAGAATAGAGAGAGAAAAGAAATAGGGGCAATATCACAGTGGGTCATTGAGTGGACAAATTAAGCACTTATGAAGTCAGAAAAGAACATAATCCCTTGAATGATCAATGCATGAAAATTTCCCAATTGATGGCTAAAGTTAAACTATAATCGAAATGAATATTATGCACTATTAGCTGCTCTATTAGCGAGTTCTCCAGGTCAAGTAAAAGCTGGTGCTGTTGTGAAGCATTATTCTAAAAGATTCTCTAATTTCTTTTTTTTATATTGTATAAACCACATCGTCAAATTTAATAGATAAAGAGGTATTCTTACAAACACTTTTTTTAATTGATCTAGTTAATTATTGAGAGTCGATCACCATATGGAGAACAAAAGTTTTATAGTTTTTGTTTCATTTCCTATATTTAACAACATAAATTACATAATAGAAGAGATGATTAATTGACTGAAGTTCCTATTTTCATAGGGCACACCAACTAGCAATGTTGTGATTGTTTTTTAAATCTATCAATTGTGTTTAACCTTTTCACAATAGCAAGTTAAAGGATGAAAGTAACTTTAGGATTTGCATACTTGAACTAGATTATTTGTTATCAATTCAGTTAAATGCCTTGAGTCCTTAAACAAAACTTGCAAGAATGATTTGTAAGGCTTCTAAAGGAATGCTTTAGCCGTTGAATTGAAGTTTCTATATTCAAGTTTATGAAGGGAGTGGATGTGAATGTTATGAGAGTTAATTTAAGAACTCAATAATTAAAGTCAATAATTCTACAATGAGGGACTTTATTGCTTTGATCATCATTCCAAAAGCTTGTGTTTGAGTAATTGCCAATCTTGTGCTTAAATTCTAATTTGACTTTCTCATTTTGAGAATTTGCAACATAGTTTATAAGGTGCTGCATTTAGGTATGATGAGAGGCTTATTTTCTTTAGGTAATGAGCATGGATTCATCTCATTCAAAGAGCTTGATTATATGTAAGAATTCTCCACATATGCTTAATCATCAAGATTTTTTTTGTAATTCTAAAGGAAATGATTCTCAAACCCTCTTCCTCATTTGATAAGCAAATATCACCATATTTCATCTTTTCATTGATTTTCTTATGAGACGTGACCATAAGAAGTTCCTCATCATTTGCTCTAATGTTTTGATTAGGCTCTTTGGAAACATCATATGAGAAGACAACATGTATGATATTGACTGCCAAGTTGATGAGTGGGTTTTGTCGGTAAATGAAAAACTTTTATTGCACTAGTTGTTAATTCTTCTTTGAATTCTTTCAATCAAGGGAAGGAAAATCTCTATAAGTTGGTCTCTTAGAAGAGATAGGAATGCCTAAGGATGTAAATGGATATTTCACAGGCTTAAGTAATGTAAGATCTGAGAGCCAATTGGGTAGTGATGAGTTCTAAACAATAAGCTTTTGTCTTTGTTCATAGAGAGACATAAGAGTTTTTTTAGAAGGTTAAAATGTAAGAACACTAATTGAACTTGATTTTACCCTTAAAAGAAGAAATAAGTCATTTACAAAGGACAAGTTGTAAATTTTCAACTTCTTGCTTTTTTGGTGATATTTGAAGTTTCTTTCTTATTAAATAACATGACTTACAATCTTGGTAAGGACCTCTATGCTTATTATAAATAGAAATGGAGAAAATGGATCTCCTTATTTTAATCCATAAGCAACCTTAATTATTTTAGTTGGCTCATTAGTCATTAAAATGATATAGGAGAGTATTGTAATGCATTGCTCAATCCAACTTATGAATCTACAAATTCATATAAGGATGATGATTTCCCTAACTAAATTGAGGCTCGTTGAAATCCGCAAGAGTCCCTTGCTCCCTATAATATACATCCTCCATGATCATTCTTTTTATCGATTATTAGCATTCAGCTCTTCGGATGTCTCATTCTAAGATGTCTCGATGAGTCCCTACTTTATGCTCCAATTCCTTATCTAAATTTTTTTATCAAATAAAAAGAACAATGGTGAAAAGCCTTAGAATAAAGAAATAAAGTAATCACCTCCCCGACAACGGCGCCAAAAACTTAATCGAAACATTTTACATATGTTAAGTTTTAATATTTATAACCTTGATATTTCCACAAGCACAAGGGTCGTTTGCATAATACCTAAGGTATCTTTCCTACGAGGAGGGTAATTTAATACTAAAATCTAAGGTCGGAAACTATTAAACGAATCTTAAACAGACAATGAAATTGAACACAATAACTAAATAAATCAACTAAACTAAATCAAATAACAAAACAATAATTGACAATTGATAATTAACAAAAATAATCAACTAATAACAATTAATGGAAATTGATTTATTTGTCGAACAATGATAGCACACCCTATAATTCGACCTAGCGAGTTAACCAAGAGAGAGAGATGAAAATTATCTATCTTTAATGCCACCTAACCAATTATGATTTATTGAATTAATTGTTCTAGATGATCCTAGGGTCAATTACTCTCTCTCAAGTTATAATTGAATCTTAAAGCATAAACCCTAATCAAATTATGGGACGTTGTAACCTATCAATTAACAATTGATCCAAAAACTAGTCATTTCTTAAGTTATCTAATAAACAACTGGAAATCTATATGTAATCTCTTTACACAAGATTTACTAACCTGATCTAATTCTAAATCTATTAAATTATCTAACTCTCGTTAGCCTAATTTAATCTTTTTTTCTTGATTCACCCTCTCAATTTATTATCAAGATATGAAGTACATAATTAAACCACAATTAATTCAATAAACACATAAAACAATCAGCTTTCATTAAATAAAAAATAATGCTCTAAAGGTGAGTATAGAACATTAATCACAAGTCAATTTTATAGTCAAATTATATATCTCAATTCTATAATCAAATAAAACTGAAATACATAGGTAATATAACTCGAATGGATGATGGGAGGCCATGACTTTGGAAAGCTCCTTATTTCGGAAAGCACATTGAGTCTGCCTCGTCTTCCTCTTCTTTCTTCCTTCTTCTCTTTCTTGATCTCTTCAAAATTTCTCTCTTAGGGTTTCGTAGTGGTGGCTGATCAAAGCTCCCTCTCTGTATTCTTCGTGTCCTTTAAATACCTTGGCAGCCCTAGGGTTGATTTGGGGTCAAAACGATCCGAAAAGTCCCTCGAAACCTGACGTTTTCAACTATTTTTATGTCTGCTCCATGCAGTTTACCCCGCTCTGTCACAATCGTGGCTTAAGTGCCACGAATGTAGCCCAGGGTATCCTGACTCACATCTTTTTGTCACGATTATGGCCTGTTGGGCCATGGTTTTGGCCTGAAAGTCCTCAAAACTTCTTCGTTCTTTGATGTTGACCCTGAAACACTAACAAACACATTAAGATACCTCAAAAACATAATATTTAAGCATAAAGACTTATACTAATAAAAACACTCAAACACATAAATTAACACAATCATAACATAAATAAACACTAAACACTCAATTTAACATTTAATACATAACAAATTAAACCCTAAAACATGATGCAAATCATAACTATCACTTATACATGTTTAGATGTATATGATAAAGTCCTTGCAATAATTGAAATTATGAGGTGATCATAATTTTGAGATTCCATTTACATCTATATATTAGTCCTAACTGATCATATTTGTAGTTTCATTAAAACAAGATATTTTTTTGAAATTGTAAAACTAGCACACAATATGTTTCTTTCTTATGAAGAAATAAATTGATCTCACAAATTGAAGTATGGAGATACTTAAACTAATGTATGGGTGTTTATTAGAGAATAAGTCACTAAACTAATTGAGTATGAGAATCCAAAGTAGAATATTACTTATGTGTTTGTGGATTTCCTCATAATGATGGTTGTATAATTGATCCTCAGACTTGAGATTACTAATGTATCTTATGGGAGAACTACTGTATTTCGATGCTACTTGTGACTGTCTTAGGATAATTCAATTAATAATACTTGGATGTAGAATGAACCATATGGAGATAGTTGAGTAAGTTAATAAAGAATTTGTCACTCTAAAGTAATTAGAAATAATGTTCTACAGTTCTTGATTAGTAGTGATTTATAAAATTCTCTAGACATATAAATTATAAATCAATTACTAATTAGCAAGAACAAATATAATTGGATACAAAAGAGTAGACACTATATCTATACTTAGTCCAATTGAAACATTGGATGACCAAATGATTAAATTATACATTATAACTATGCATGAATAGGTTAAGTCTAACCACTTTGACATTTTTAATGCTGGGGTGGTCATGATATGTTACTATATATCAATCTTGATCTATGATTATAAACTGAAGAATTAAAGATAAATTAAAAGAGTTTTAATTTATATGAGTCTAATTATGAATTAAAGTTATAATTTATAATCATTGTCAATATATTAGGAACCTAATGAGTCACAAAATAAAGAGTATTTTGTGAAGGAAAAATCAATTGTAATTAAGTTAGAAGTAATCATAAAGTTTAAGGAACTTTAGGGATCAAATATGAGATATTTGATTTTATTAAAATTAAATTAATTATAATTATAGTTCGACTTTAATCATAATTGAGGTATTTAAATTTAATAGAAATTTTGAAACCCTAATGCTTTTTTTTTAATAAATAGGAGTAAGCATCAGGAAGCTAGCACTCTTGCTTAATTCATCTTAAGAGTTGAGAAGCAACTCTGTGGATACCGTTAGAGACTATACATGTGAATAGTTTTTGGTTAACACATTGAAAAGCTTTAAAAGTACTTCAATGGAAAATCAAATCAGGTATGATTTCTTATTTTATGATTCGTGTTTTATTATCCAAGTTATTCAATTATTAAGATTTGATCGGAAAACGTAAAAAATTTATTTTTTTGCTACGCCTGTGATTCGATCACGATTAGTTTTCAACGGTAGTATCAAAGCCTTTTTTTTTGTTTAACTTAAATTAAGTGCTTAATTTTTATTGGTTTGATAAAGAAATTAAGGCTTTAAGATTTTATTTATCTCGGAACTATTCTGAAATTAATTTATTCCGTGATTGTTACTTGTTTTTGCTTTTGCATCCGCTACTTCTTTACAGTTGTTTTATGTTATGGAAATTTTCTTATGCATGCTTTATTATGTTTTTGGAAAAATTAATTGACGTACTTCTTGCGTTATGATATTTGGTTTATGCTAAACGAATAACAAAGTTTTTATTTTGAAAAGCTTCTACGTTTTCTACTTGGTTCTTTTTAGTCCTAGATTTTTGTTTTGAACAATAAAGCATGAATATTGCACTCCCTTGTTTTGCTTCTAGTTACTGCACGAGCACTTATTGGCTTTCATTAAAATCACCAATGGCTTGAACCACTGCTGGTTAGGTGGTCGAAACTATTGGCGAATTGCCACTAGCGAAGAAAAACGAATTAGCGATGCAACATGATGGTCCAATATGTCTGGAGGAAGCTCGACGAGGGTGAATAGCAGAAGCATGACGACAGAAGCAAAACATCAATATTGGCGGTGAGAGAAGAACAACACACCTAGCATTTGTAGATAAACGATGGTGCGTGTGAGATGCGTCCATCGTTTCTAGGAATAGGTCTGTGAATGCATGCCCTACAAGCAGCATCAATTCACAGGCCAAATAGACTCTTCCTCTTGTTTTATTTGATTTTTAATATTTTAAAGCCTTAATTTAAATTAAATTTATTTAATGGAGATTAAATTAGTTTATATTCCTATTAAAATTTAAAAAATGTTCTCTTCTAATTTTTTAAAATTATTTTCAAGAGGTAATTTTTATTAGGAATATTATTTTTAGAGCAAGCTTGGACAAGAAGGCTAGGTCATGATCGTAACATGAGTGTCATGGTTGAGACAGAAGGTCTCCCTTAGAGTCACGATCATCACACCTTTATCACAATCGTGACAGAGGAGGATCGCACTAGGTCAGAGTCTTGACATCTATGTTATGATCGTTTTCTTTCACGATTGTGAAAGGCGCTTGCTAGACGTGAGAATCTCCTTCTATTTTAGTATTTGGATGGTCTTTTTGGATCTTTTGGCTTAGGTAAAACCTAGTTTTAACCCTAAGTGAAAAGAACTATATAAGAACATTAATGACCCTAATGAGACCTAGCCTCCACTTGTCAAATTGAGAAAGAGCCTAAGGGCCTGTTTGGTTGAATGTTAATTAATGGAATGGAATGTAATGAAACGGAATGGAACGGTTTATAATGGAATGTAATGTAATACAGTAAAACATTGTTTGGGAGGGATGGAAGGGTTCATAATGTAATGTAGGGAAATGTTGTTTGGAAGATGGATGGAATGGAATGTAATATATAATAAATTACTATTATACCCCTTATATTAAAATGATTATTGCAGGAGGTTTATTATTTTATTATTAATTATATATAATTTATCATTAATCATATAAAATATTATTATTAATTGTTTACTATATTATATTATATTAAAATTTATTTTATTATATTCTATGATTTATATTTAAAAATAATTTATTTATATTTTATTTAGATAGAAATATATGCAAATAATTAAAGAATAATTGTTTATATATTTTCTATTTTCATTAATAAAAATT
>JAOSBN010000009.1:7758353-7781437 GCA_027563595.1 Erythroxylum suave
CAAATCGAAGGTTTCTTATTTTCATTGTTTAGGATGGAATGGAACGTAACATGAAACCCTCCGCTTCCATCTCATTCTATTCCATTCCATTATAAAACTTCCTTCCAAACGATGGAAGTATGTTACGCTCCATTCTATTCTATCCTAAACCCCTCAACCAAACATAGCCTAAGGAAGATCAAAGAGGAGAGAAGAAAAGAGGAGCATCTGCAACTGCTACCAAGCCACTTCAACCTAGCCATTTCAAGTTGTTTTCTACTTTCTCTTGTTTGTTTACTTCATCTTGATATATGACTTAGGTTCGAGAATTTTGAACATATTGATGATGTTCTAATTTCATTGTGGGATATATTCTTGAATCATTTTGTGACTTAATTGCTTTTGATGTCAATGAAATGTTTAGGCATTGTGATATGGTTTTCCCATATTTTGATAATAAATCGAGAGATTGAATTGATAGTAACATGATTAAGTTAGGTAATGAGAATTAACAACCTAATAGATCACGTAAATATCAAATCTATAATCATATGAAGAGAGATCATGCGTGAGAACCCGATTATCTAATAGATTGCTTAAGAACTAATTAAAAACGTAGGCTATTTTGTTAATTGAGAGATTGCAAAATCAAAATTTCACACTCAATTGGGGATTATTAGTTAGGGTAAAATGATTAGATCTTGGGAGACAATAATCAACTCTTCAAAAAATGATAATGATTGAACCAAAAGTGGTTAAGGTGGCAAAATGACGATAGAATGAATCATATATTTTCATAATTGATTGATCTTGTTTTATTACGATTTTTCATTTGTTGAGGGGTCAGTACTCTATTTGATTTAATTGTGATAATTTCGTAATTTTAATTTCATTCAACTTATACTTGTTTGCTTAATTTTATGGTGATTTTGATTTTCATTTCAATCGTGTTTTTACAACCTTAGACAAAGTTAGGATTTAATTAGTTTTAGCTAATTCCTCATAGGATCGACACTTCAATTACTACGAGTTACAACCTGTATACTTGCGGAATATTGGGAGTTCTTACATTAGATCAAACTTGCTCAACATCATGAAGCCTTGTGCTTAAAAATATTGTTAAATTACATATTTATATAATTTAAATGTCTACAATAACTCTTAAAATTTACAAAATGATGTTAGTCACTTTTGAGTAGTTGTGTGATTGGTAATGTTAAATTAATCCTCACATTTTGACTATCTGTCAACATGCCGACCACGTACACCATGCAAAGTTTATCGCCATACATCTTTAAAAAAATTTGAGTGTTATACCACTCCTTCAAATTATCATTGTCACACGGAAAAATACTGGGTATATCGGTGACAATCTTGTGATACATAACTCCGGCTCCAATTAAGTAAGGTTTGGTCATCCCAACACTCTATATACGCAAACGTACATACTATATAATCGACGTGACTGCAAAAGAAATTCACCAATAAGCTTACATCAATGTTATATACATCCATACTATCCTTAAATAATGATGTACAAGGAAGTTATGGTAATAAATATATACATTCGATCAATATGTCAATATGTTGAATCCAACGTACTCGAGAAGAAAATTAACCTCCATCTCTTCTAAATCTCATTCATGTTGACCCCATCCAGCACTTCCATTTGCGTACTCTTTACTACATACTAAGTAATATCTCTTGCCCTATCCTTTCGTATTGTCTACGCCCACTATAGGATGGAAAAGGTTAATTTGTAGTTGCTAACTAGAATGTAATGAGACTCATCAAATTGCAAGTAAGTTTATCACCTACAAACGTTGAACAATGGCGTAACGAAACCGGTGGGAGTAAGTTTATGGGTATTCAACGTGAAGACTAATAACTACTGATAGATATCAGTTTAAGTTCATCAATACTGATAGATATTGAAGGATGTCCATTTGCAGATGAGTGTCCAAATGAGAAGATGTACATTGAAAATATAGAAAGTGACTTCCTCTATTTAAAGTAGTAAGGAAGGTTGATGACATATAGCAGGAAGTATGCCCAAATGACACCAGAAATTCCACCAAAGAAAAACCCACCAGAGAACTTGGCCCATCCATCAGCAGTTTGCAACTGGTCAGGTTCCTTCTTCCTACCAGTCAATGTTAGATTAGGGGCTATAGAGGGCTCTCCTTCTTTGAAGGATGCAATTCCATACATGGTTAAGCAAATGCTGAGTATCACAACAAGGCCGCCAGCTGCTAATGACCCTGCACCTCCTGCATATTCTGTGTTCCTTAGAGGACCTGTCTTCACAAATGGACCAACAAGGAGGAAGCCATGGGCTAGCCCGACCTCAATTCCTCGGAGAAGTGGACTCACCGCTGTCCTGTATGCAGGTAGGTTGGAGAGGTACCATGCGATCAATGGGCTGGATGTTATTGGAGTCTCAAGGCTTCCGATAAAGGGGTCACCATTGATTGGTTGAATCACTTGGTAGGTTGGCTGAGCAACAAAAAACGAATTCCTGAATTGTAGACTGTAATAATAACCATAACACATTTCAGCATTTATCGTGGTTGTACCATTAGTGCCTAACGCTGATATACTTAGTGCCACAAATGCTTGGAGTTCCCCTAGGGGCCAAGAATTATTCGTACATCAAGTTGATTTCTTTGAACTCTATTTAAAGATCCGTATCATGCTTCATTTTATTTGGTACATATAAAGATGTTAATGGCATGTTCAGACAAGTGTTTGTATGCCAATCAAGTCGCAGAAGTAACTAAAATAGTTTTTACATTCAAAACAATTAACAATGCAATTCAGATAAGAAAGAGCCTACGATTAACGCAACAGAGCTAGCACGGTAGTCATGCCTTCTACCTATCTTATAGCGAAAGTCTAAAACAAGCAGTAATTGTTGGCTGATTATTGGATTCGAATTCATTACAAATTCAATGACTTAGTTACAATTCAAAGCTACTTTCCATATAATAGCACGAGGCACGGGCAGCATGAAAATCAAAGCATTTCATACCTTGTAGCATGAAAATCAAAGCATTCATACCTTGTCTGTCTTAATGGCTTTGACAGTGAAGCAAGAGGGTCTCTTGCAAGGTAACACTCTAAATGGAGCTCCAGAGATGCCACTGGGGACAACAAGCCCTCTGGTCATAGAAGAAGCAAAGCTACTCTTAAGTTGGCTGGCCATTGGAGTGGTGGTAGTGGCCATTGCAGATGCTTTTGTTAACAGGATCTCTAGAGGTTGTAGGCTAGAAATATGTAAGAAAGGAAAAAAATGTAAAGATTTTCTGACTAACTTGAACGAGTATCTATTATTCAAAAACTTGCGGCTCTAGTTGATGACTTGTGAAGAGTTCATTGGCTTGGAACCTTATCCACGGGCTATCCATATTACGGAGTATCTATTATTCACAAACTTGCGGTTGTACGTGATGATGTGTCAAACTTGTAACGTTCTCATTGGCTTGGAACCTTATCCACAGCTTATCCTTACTTTGCAATGCCCGATTAACGCGTTGATACGTGATTCACTCGCCAAGCATCTTACTGTGCCTACTCTCTCTCAAAATTTTAGGCACAGTTACAAAACAATCTCGCCCCAGTTCAATGTTACCTAAGGCAGTGATTTCATACCATACCCGCCGAACTAGCCAAAAAATGTTACAAAACTTTGATGTATTGTGCCGAATATAGTACCACTCAATACTAACGATTTCTTCGGATACAGATTGATACCACTAATATTAGTAAATATAGAAATAATTTCATAAGTATTAAAAAATAGAAGGATTAAAATTTTAATATTGATAAAAAACTTAGAAAGTCGTAAATTTATAGTTGAATTATGTACTCATACATATTGAGTTATACTTGTAAGTTTATGGTTGAAATGTTGAAATATGTAATCTAACAAAAAATGGTTATGGTTATGGGGGTTATGGTTATGGTTATGGTTATGGCTGAATTATGTGATCAAACTATATGAGTTATAGTTATGCTTGAATTATGTAATTACACAAAATAGGTTGAACTTGTGAGTTATGTTTGAATTATTTAATTACACAAAATAGTTTATAAATGTGAGTTTATGATTGAATTATATAATGACATAAAATGAGTTAAAAGTTTTAAGAGAACAACAATCATTTATATAAGTCAGTAAAGTTCACTTGTATTTCTATATCATATGAATGTTGAGAAGTTGTTGCTCTATTTCTTCAGGTTTTTTCTATGTAACTTGTCCCACAATTTTATGTCAGCGGTAGTTGGTAATAATGATCCTTGAACTACTAACTTTGAATATAGAATGCATGTGTATTTTTGAAGTTCAAGTTGTGTGTATGCTTTTAGAATCTAAGATGTGCATTTGTATTTATTTTGAGTTGACTGATACACATTGTTTTGATAATAGTTGACAATAAATTTATTAATTTAATTTTGACTAATGTATTTATTTATTTTATAGATAAATGGACGGAAGTTCAAGTACTCCTAATAATTCAATCGTTTCATGTTTAGGAAGATTTGATGATCCAGTTTGGGCTCATGCTAGATTAGTTCCTATAATGAAGATTCATACTATTTATTTATATTATAACAAGCATTTGAAAGGTGGGAAAATCAACCAATTAAAGAAACACTTAGCTAGGGTTGGAGGTGACGTAGAACCTTGTAAGAAAGTATGTCATGATGTGAAATGACAAACGAAGACTTTGTTTGAAGAGTATTACTATGAGAAACATAGAAAACAAAGATTGAACTACGAAATTAGTAGTAGAAGTTCTTTATTTAGTAGTAAGGATGATAGTGGAGGTGTTGAAGGTGGTAATATTTCTATCCAACAAGAAGGAAATATTGCACCTGATGTTAGGAAAAGAAAAAGAAGGATATCTAATTTTTTTGCACCACGAACAACTTCTAGAGCTTAGCCTTCAATCCATAGTGCCTTATAGTCTAAAAAAGTGGGTCATAATGTTGAGAAGACAATGACTACATGGTGGTACGATTCAAATATAACATTTAATGTTGTCCAGTCTTATTATTATCAGCCTATAATGGATACTATTACCTCTTATATATAAAGCTTCTTAAACTGATAACTATAATGGTAAATTTATGAAATAAAAAATTATTTAGATAGAAGAGGAATGAGTTTGACTATTTATGAGTGTTCAATGATGTTTCATGGTTGGATAAATAGAAAACATGAGCCTATTAATAATTTTTTGGTTTGTTCTACAAAGGAGATAAAGTTTTTGAAGTTTCTTAATGCATTTGACATTGTCAGGAATGCTGATTATTTTTTTCAAATATTTGATGAAATTATGAATGAAGGAAAGCTAGAAAATATTATTCAGTTTATTACTGAAAATGATTTTGCTTATAAAACAATTGGAAGAAGATTGCAAAGCAAGTACGATTCTTCTTATCGGACTCTTTATACTTCACATTATGTTCATTTGTCTATTTTGTACTAATTTTGGGATAAATTTCTTTAATGTGTTCAAATTATTATGCAAAATTGATAAACTTGTTTCTAAATTATTCTCAGGTGGTTTCTAACACATGAAAGATGAAATTGAACTAAAAAGATGGAAATAAAAGAAAGACAAATCAAATTTCTAGCTGGCAGAAAAAATAGATGAATAAATATAGGCACGTACAAGGGAAAGAATTTTCTGTAGATCTGATTTTAAATTAGATCTGATTACATACAAGATTTTTCAAAATTTTGAAATTCAAATGTTGCCTTATTGATGGGGATTTATGACCTAAAGATTTAGAAGAGATATTTGTTGAAGATCATGATAAGATGAAGGAGGGAAAGAATCAAAAAGGCATAAAAGAAGTGTATTGTTCATGGACGTGCACTGTTCACACAGAGGCAGCTACTATGTTTTTCATTTTCTTCTCCAGAAGTTTCCTTTCTGGTTTTTCTTGTTTCTAGGCTAGAATTTTTGTATTTTTTCATAAAGGACTAGGGATGGAGACCTTGTCTCTCGTTATTATTCCATTTGCTCTTACTTTTGTTATGAATAGCTAAACTTTTCTTCTTGGTTGAAAGGAGCCTTACTATCTTCTAGTATGGTAAGATTCTAAATAAAATTTCTTTCATTGAAGAATATTAAGTGTCTTCTGAATTGTTTCTCATAGTTGAATTGATTAATTTCTAGGGTGTGCAACTAGGAATTAGTTTGTTTGATTTATAGCTAGATTGGTAGGATATGATGTTCAGTCTTGCTAATCACAAGTAGCAATTAGGATTGTTATCTTTACATTAAAGTTGGAAATTCTAAGAAGATGTTTAACTAGATTAAATGCATGTCGTACAATTGTTGTCTTGTTAATTGGTTTCTTCGTTCTTAAAGCTATTAATCAATTAAACTTAAGACAATGTCTAAGTTGTTGACTAATAAGAATATTTAAAATACATGTTTCTATTCATTTAATCTTAAGAGAAAACAAACCCCAATGATTGTTTGTTAATGAATTGAGTTTTATATCAAGGATCCATGTCAGTTCGATAACGTTAGTGACCTGAAACCAAGGTTTGTTCTCTAAATTTCTAGATCTGAATATTTTTGTTATTCTTTTAATTTTACCCTTTTACTTTCTTTTAAATTCCATTAAATCAAACCCCTTCCCTAATTTCGTTTTCAACTCGTTTAATACTTTCCACTAAAGTTCCTCGTTGGAATGATCTCGACTCTTCACTAACTATATTTTTATTGCCAGAGTTGGTATTAATTTGGTTGCAGGTGATAGTAGTACCACATTACATTGACTTGATGTTGGAATATATAAAAGATGTTGGATATTTTTGTATTATTCATGAGGTTATGCAGAAAGCATAAAAGGTGACCAAGTTCATTTACAATCGTGCATGAGTCCTAAAATTGAAGGAGAAAGGATTTCACCAACGGTAAGAATTTGTGTCATCCTATTATTATAAGATTTGCAACTAATTTCTTACTTTTTGTCTTATTTTGATGAATAAGGAGTTGAGGAAAATGTTTACAATTGGTAAGTGAGTTTTATCTTAGCATGTTAGGGCTAATGTCGGATTGGATGTTTTTAGAATTATACTTAAAAATCATAAATTTTGTTCCTAATATCAACTGGTCATTTGAGTTTATGAGCCATTGGTGAGGTTATTTTGTTTAGTTGATAGTGATGAAATGACAACAATAGGTTGTTTTTATGATGCCATGGAGAGGAAAAAGGAAGCAATCAAGGCTAATATGAAAAATAAGCCTTCTTAGTACACAACTTATCTTGCAATCATCAATGACATATGGGAAAGACAACTTTATTCTCTGTTGTTTGCAGTTAGGGCATTCTTGAATCGTAGTGTATATTTCATAACAAATTTTACAAGAAAAGATGAGTGCATGCTATTAATTATTATAATAATGTTGCCTATGAGAAAATGCAAGATCTCATAAGCTCACAAATGGAGATTTATAAGGATAATTTTTGTGATTTTGGGAAGCCCATTGCTATTTTTCAAAGAGACATACTTCATCCAAGAATATATTTTTTCACCTTTGCTGCTTTTCAAAAATTAATTATTACTTTATTTTGTTTATAATGTTACTTTTGTTGTTTTATAGTTGCTTGGAGGGGCCAATTCATAAGTGATGTTCCAAAATTGCAAATGTTTGATATTTGAATTCTAAGCTAATCTGTGAGTGCAACAAGGAGTGAAAGGAATTAGATAACAATTGAATTCATCCATTCTAAAAAAAAAGAATAGATTGAAACACAAAAGATCAAAAGACTTGGTCTTTATTTGACACAATTTAAAGCTTTAGGAAATATATGTTATTATCATTATTAAATAACAAATTAGGTTTCTAAGGAGCCAAGTTTTATAGATAGAGTAAGTTGTAAGATAATCTTGGATCGTAAAGTATTAACAGGTCATTTAGTGCAATGAATATAAATAATGATGATGAAACTCCTCTCAATTATGAAGATTTTGTACGAAATGAGAATGAGACTGATACGATTTAAGTGGATATTCAATTAAATGAAGTTCTAGGTTTTCATTTCTTCTCTTCTTTTAATCTCACATATATTTGATACCTATGTTAAATTCTATATATGAAATATAAATATAACTGTAAACATTTTTGTTTCAGGTTTCACTTCTAGTTGGTTTTTTTTTCTCAGTACAAACTCTTGTTGTAATACTTAGAAAGTCATAGATCTTCATTATTCTTTCTATTTGAAGTTGTAACATTTTAAGTACTTCGTATTATCCTTAATTTTATATTTGTATGATGATTAAATGATCTTTTTCTATATTATGTTTGGTTATTCTTTATCTGTGAAATATGGGAAAAGTAATATTAATATAAATAAATATATTATTTTTATTCAAAATTGATAATGTTATGATTTGTGGAGATATGGTTAATGTAAAATTATAAATTATATAATACAATATATTGAGTGACCATTTTGTAATTTAAAAAATTAGGGACCATTTTATAATTTCAGAAAATTACTTGAAATAGTACTTGATATTAAATGATATTAGTATAGCATTGCAATAAAACTAAATCCAATACCGACACAAGTGCAGTATTTATAACATTTCTTCAAGGTTAATAAATAGTCTTTAATGGTCACAAAGACTTGATTTCAAGTGGAGTTCTGTAAAGTTGTAAATTTTCTAGGAAGATTAAATATTATTGAAAGATGTAATTTACATATCAATATTTTGCAAAAATATTTAAGGAAATTTGACTATTATCTTTAATATTACTTCTTTTCTAGTGTTATTAAATCAATATTCATTATATCTCAAATATGGTGTAAAAATAGTACCAAAGATAACAATAAAAGCAAAATAGTAGCAAAAATAACAGTAAAAGTTTACTTAAAATATTTTATAAAATATTAGAGTGCAAATTGCAAATTGCACCTTTGGCCATTATCTAAAAAATTATTTTAAAAACTACGACAGTGCTTAATGGGTCAAAATAATCTAACTATAACCACAAATAGGCTAAGTTATCAACTTAATTATTAAGAATTGACAAAAATCTATCTTAATTAGAATCTAGAGCATTATTAGTGCTAATTTAAAAATTTTTAAATGTAATATGATATTGTAAATAATAGTAGGGGCCTTACTTAAATCTTTTAAAAGTGTTAAGGTGCAATGTCGATCTTTGTTGTTAAATATATTGGCCTAACTTTCTATCTAAAAGTGCACATAATCAATTATAGATAATTTACTAAAATTTTTTAATAATTTTTTGAATAGATATAGTTTACTAAAATTAGAGTGATTTTAGAGTACCGTTTTCATTGAAAATTTGGCACTAAATCTATTAAATTTTGTTAAACAAACAAACTAAACAAAATAAAGGACAAATTAAAGGGATTAAAATTACTAAACTAAAAAACAAAGCAAATTAAATAATAAAGAAAGATCAATAAATTAAAAATTAGGGATTCATAGTTTACTTACATGAAATTATTACATACAATTGATTATTTAGGTTAAAGTAACCATTATAAGGTACTTATGCCTACTATCAAATCACTCAGATATATTTAATTAGGTAACTATGTCGATATGTAATTTAATATATCAAACTCATGAAACATAGTTCACCTATATAGTTAACATTAAAGTCAAAATACCTATATAGTTATTAGTTCTTGACATAATTCCTTAGATTGAATCTATGACGACAATGATAAGTGCTAGTTACACTATGTTTTTCACATAATTTTTAGAGTATTATGATTATGCTTTGATGTTTTACATGAGATTTAGTATTTAAAATAACATATTTTATTTTAAGTTCTACTTAGGTCCCTTAACGAAGGAGTAAAGTTAGAAAGATTTGAGTCAAGTTGGAGCAAATTTGAAAGAGTTTAGTTCAATAATCAAAATATGAATGAATGTAGTTTCTTACGCCTTGTTTATGCTTTTATATTATAGTGATATGAAGTAATGAATGCAAAAGATTCAATTTCAAACTCATATATAGGATTAAAGCAGCAAAAATATAAGGTCTTATAGATTATTAGATCATAACAAGAATAAATAGATTGCTTGAGATAAGACTATATGATCCTTTTGAGTTGAAGTGATATCTATTATGGGAATTCAAAGACTGAACTACTGCATTTTTAAGGAGTTTTGATTTAAGAGAACTTTTGGATAAAAATTTAAAAATAGGAACTTTTGTCTTGACTATGAGAGCGCAATTATAACTTCAAGGTTCTTATTGCTTTAAGAAACTAGAGTTAATCATTGGATCAAGATAAATTCAAGTATAGTAAAGTCCTAGGAGGATTCTTATCTAGGCCTTATTTATCAACTAGTTATTTATTCTTGATTCTAAATTGTTATTTCATTTTTTAATTATTTCTTTGACTTAATCATTTACTTATTTAGATTAGATAATATGAAGATAGTTAGTAATATTAATTTTAGTTCTCATAAGATCAACATTCGACTCAATGAGCTATATTATAAGAAAGAATAATACAGTTACCCAAGTAATTTCTCTAATATTGTTTTTTGTTTTATTCCATGTTTATCATAATAACTAATTACAAGTCCAACATTAATATAAAAATTCAAATAATTAAATAAATATTTACAAATTACATCCTTAATGAAAAATTAATAAGATAATAAACTCAATCATACAAAGTAACTAAGGTCTAGAATTATCCCCTAATCGAAAAAATCCATCATAAAACTTCGTAAAAATTTTAACTTGATATTAGTAACAAGAAAAAGATAAAAAATAAAAGAAATTCAGGTTATAAAGTATGGGTTAGCTCTCAACAAGTACTTCTTTATAATTTTTTTAATTGAATTGAATCACCAAGTAAAGTCAGTAATTAAAAAAATTGTGCGAATGTCATTCGCACTATCACTCTCGAAGTAATGCTTAAAATTTTGTCCATTGACCATGAATAAACTTATATGTATACCTTTAACATTAATGTCACTATAAGGTCGTACCTTCATTACAATTAACGACCTAACCATCTAAACTTCAATTTCATTGGAAATAATTTAAGATAAAAAAAATAAAAAGCAAATCTTTTTATTCACTTTAAATTCTCTCCTAATGATATTTTTTTTCATGAAATGCCTTAGATCACTAATTGTAGATTTAGACATTCTTAAGAGAATCTTTTTGAAACTCATCTAACTTATTAAATTAGAGTAGATCTTCTTATCAACTGTTGTTAAAGTCATCATTGAGATTCTTTATCATCTGCAAGGCCTCGTGCTCAATCTCGACTAGAAGGTGATAAGAATTGCCAAATACCAATCTATAAATGGACATGTCCAATGGGGGTCTTATAAGCTGAAAGAGCATAATCAAGTTTCAATTCCCATGCCTCTAAAAAATATCAACCATTTTCTCCAAATTTGTTTAAGTTGATATTAGATAGCTCAATTTAACCACTTGTTTAATGATGATATATGGTTGAGGTTTTAAAAATATACTCATTATCCTTAAAAAGTGACTTGAATATATAATTATGGAATATGATATGATTGTCTCTAATAATAACTTAAGGCACACCAGAATAGAGAAAAGATGTTCCTTTTCATGAATTTGACTATTATGGAACTAGTTTGGTTAGGTAAAACTGCTACCTCTTCCTACTCAGAAACATAATTAACTGCCACTAGGATGTATATATTTCCATACAAATATGGATATGGTTCTACAAAATCTATGCCCCTTTTGTCAAATAACTCTACTTCTAGATTCATATTTTGAGGAAACTCATGTTGTGTAATAAAATTTCCTATCTTCTAGCATTAATCATTTATCAACACAAAGCTCTTAGAATCCTTAAACAATATTGGGCTAATAAAAACATTATTGAAAAATTTTAGCAACGACCTTGTCAATACTATAATATTCTATAAAAGGAGATGAGTGAAACTAATATAAATTTTTTTTCATCTCCTCTTCAAGTAATCATCATTATATAATCATGTTGGAAAATAATCACAATATAGTGGAATTTTCCCAATAATAAAATTTAACATAAAAAAGATACTTCCTCTTATTGTGGTAGGGAAAATATACTAGGGAGTTCAATAATTCCTGAAAGCAAGGAAATTCATATAATTAGTAAACTAAAGAGCTTTATTATGATGAACAACCTAAAGCTTCTCATTAAGAAATTGATCAATGATGCCAATCATTGTCCTCAACTCCTCTACGAAACCTACAATTCTTAAGGTATGAAAATCCATACTCCTATATGTCTAAGAGTGTCTAGTACTCAGAGTGGCACATATTGCTTAGTGTACTGTGTTGGTGAAGACCAACATTAGGTGCTCACTTTAAGAGGTACCCTTATTGATTAGTAGGAAAAGCCTCCCCTCTTTTCCCTCTCCTTTGTCTTCCTTATATAAGGTCTTTTATTAATCTTCTTCTTCAATCTTGTCTTCTAACTCTGTATGAGAAAATTTTTATCCCAAATCGTCAAAAACCATAATTTTTAACAAAGAGTGCCATAAGATTGAAGAATCTAAATTTTTGTATAATTTTGTGTAAATCAAAATTTAAAACACATAAATTAGTCAAAAATTAAGAGTTCTATGGTTAAAAGTTGGTTTTGATATATGAAAAGTGAAAAGATTGAGAGATTTTTAAGAAAAGCTAACAATTCTTCATGTTCTATCTTTTTAGCCCAAGAATCAAAGTTTTAAAAATCTAAAAAATGTAGGTTAGAGCATAAGAGTGTTCCAAAACTTGTTTTATTCTATAAGTTGAATTATATTAACATAGGATGATATATCGACATATCCCAAATTGTGTTTCTCTTATAATCAGGTTAATAAACATAACAAAAATAATTTAAGATGTATGTCTCATAGGTTATATTTTCTATTGTAATTTAAGATTTAATTAGATACGAACTAGTCTCTTCCTTAACCGATCAAAGTTAGAATACCAGTATGTTCTAGAATGTTTTCTTCACTATAATAAAATTTTGTGAATCCTTGTAAAGAAATGTATGTTCCCTCTTTTCTCCTACCTATATGAGTGTATATATATTAAAACGTTATGTTTTTCAATGCTTTCATTAATTTTTCTCCTCTTAGAATAGTTAACTATTATCTTGCCTCCTACTTATGAATATAACGACTAAAAAAATGCACAATAACTAATAGAATATAGACAAAAATTTAAGGTAATGAGTTCTTAAAAAGTTTAAAGAATTGGGACATTATTGAAAAAACACAAACTAATATAAAAATAATTTTCCTTAACTAAAAACATTGAATCAACCAATTTAAAGTTCTTAAAATTTTGATTAAGCTACTTCTTAATAAAGGCTTCTTTAGAAGTCCTTTAATTGGTCTTTTTCCTAAAAATTGATATTAGGGTAGGGAAATGAGATTGTCAACCCGTTCCTTTTAATTATTGTAGGTGCCATTAAAAGGCTCCCTTCCTCTACTTTATGATTTTTCAACTTTTCCTTCTTATTTCTCTTTTTTGTCACCTTAAATTCCTACTTGATGACTTCCTGTAAAAGATTATAAAATTTAATATAACAAGAATCATCAATAGTAATAAGTGATTTCCTTACACCTAAGATTGAGAAGATAATCTCTTATCTTTCAACCATATGTATTAAGCTAATTTCCTTGGAATTAATAATTGCTCCAAATGTTGTTAGAAAGAGTTTAGCTAAGATAAAGATTATTCAAAGTTTTCTTCTATACCAAGGACAAAATAGTTAAATAAGAAAGTAAAATTAGGTAGAATATTTTCGAGATGTTAATGAACAAGACGTATTGCTATTTTTTGACAATATCTTCCATTTCGTACAAGCATCCCCTTTCAGATTAAATAATTCCATCTAATTGAGTATGATTGTATGTGTGACAGCATCTATTATACCAAGAATATTAATGAACCTGATTATTGAAATTGCTTAAAAATATTTTCACCAATGCCTTTAAGATTTCAAATTGATTTATCAACTAATAGCTTTTGCATCCTAGTTCATTTATGCTCTCTTACACCTCTCTTCTTAAGCGTTAAATAAGTTTATATTTATACTTGCTCTTATAATCATTAATGCCTTATTTATTGATAGTTACCAATGGTATAGGGAATAGTGAAACTCCCTATATCTATGCCTTGAATTGATATGATCTTTGACACTTCCACCTCAACAACTTCCTTTTCTTTAACTTCTTTATCCATTTCCTAGATAAGTTCCTATCTACTCCTCAAAGAGATCACATTTATTTGTTTCTTAAAATTAGGCTTTATGTTTGTAGGTAAAGAACCTTGACGTCTATTAACTAACTACTTGGCTAATTAACCAATATGGTTTTCAAAGTTGCGAACTAAGTCCTCTTAATCTTGAAATTGGACCTCAGATGTAGATAGAAATTTTTCATTAATTTCTCTAGGAATAGTTTCCTCTCAAATTTTTTATTTTTGTTGGAGACATCTAAGTGAAGGGTGGTTTTTAAACTGCCTTATTATTCCAAAGGTGATGTCTCCATCATAGATTTTAGGTCTTAATATAAAAGTTATTCTATCATTAAAAACAACCCATATAGTTTGCTTGCTTAGCTTATTAAATTATAGGATTTTTAGCTTGGCATTCACTATTGATGTGTCATACTATAGCTTAATATTTTAAGTTAGTCTTACTAGTATATTCTAGCTATCATTTTTCCTTATTAGAGCCTCCACTTGAGCTACTAGTATGGTAACAACATCTACATTATGTATAAATGTATATTTTCTTGTCCTAGTTGTATATAATTACTAATGGTAGTTATTCATAGCCATCTATTTAGTAAGTTTAACGGTGACTTAGGTTTTGTTAGGTATTGCTTCACTAATTTTTGCACTGATCATCTACTTTGTTGTATAACTTGTACCATTTTTAAAGCTATGAACTTACATCCATATAAGAAGGCCATGATATGGATACTTCTTCCATAGATCCTTATATCTCTCCTATAGTTCATAAAGTGTCTCATTATCATACTTTGTATAGGCAAAGATGTCATTTCTTAACTTGATAGTCTTTGCTAATAGAAAGTATTTGGTTAGGAACTTCTCTGTTAGACTTTCCTATGTTGTGATTAAAACGGCATGTAGTGACTTCAATCACTACTTTTGTCAATCACTACTTTTGTCAATCCCTTAATGAGAATTGTAACAAGCTCAAGCTTATGGTCTCATTAAGATCTCCACCAATCTTGAATATATTACTTATTCCAAAAAATTTGGTGACATATGCATTAAGATCTTTATTCGATGACCTATAAAAATGCAAATATTATTACAATATCTAGGTAAGGATCTTGGGTAATTAACTTAGTTCATTCTTTGAGCATTCTATGAAGCATCTTCTCATTTACTTAATTTTTTCCTTCTATTTAGGTTTCATGCATAAATGATATGTGGTGTTTTAAAATTAGTTAGGATCCAAACTAATAGGTATTAGCATTAAAATATAAGTTGGAACAATTGGGGGATTCAAATATTAGTTAGGGTCCTATATCGAAGTTGCCTTACTCAACTATTTATTGTTTAAATATTTTTTGTTTAAGATGTTAGTCATGATGTTACGGTATGGTAATTTTTATATGGTTAACTTAGTGGCTATTCTAATTATAGTTTAAGGAAACATTTATTATACCACATAAAAACCACTATAACTTACCACCACCATCATTAACATCATAAACAATACGAAATCATTCTAATCGCCCCTATTTAGCGCTTTTAGAAACAGTAAAAATATCAAATGAGAAGAGATAGAACACACTAAGCCTTTAGGTTGTGTTCTCAAGCCGCTACCATTTATTTTTTAGGGTTGAAGGAAGAAACAATTGAGCCTTAATTTTAACTTTATAATTGTCTATAACTTTGTAGAATTGCCTTTCTCTCTGTTTATCTCTAGCAAGTCATTTGTAGTAAAGACATGGGTATGATCTCTGAGAAATATTAGTTACTAAAGTTTATGTTTCACATGGCATTTCTATTATATACACATCTCCTCCAATGCATATCTTCCCAATATATGTTAATTTGATTTTTTATATCAATTATGCCAACTATTCTCTATATATAATATATTCCATTGGTTGTCTCCAAAGGAAATTTCCATTATATCTCCTTAAATACATATCTTCATATCAAGACATAAGTCTATTAACCTAATTGAGTAAATAAACTCGCCTAGGAATAGGAGCACAACCTATCCCAAACATCCTAACAAAATGAGGCTACTGCCCCTAAAAAGTGTAAAAATCACCTCTTCACAAAAAATGTCTCTCACAAAACTTTCCCACTAACACCTATTTATTTATAGGAGAGGAAACTTCAATTTTCTTTACGTACAACTAATTTCATCTTCTATTTCTGACTTTAGTAATATGCTTATATATTTTCTTATGTTAAAATCTTATTAGTTTCCACTAATCATTTATGTCAGCTATAACAACTATGCTATCGTTTCAATACTTAATTAAACATATATTCCCACTCACTAAACTATAATATTTTATAACATGGTGTATATAATAACTTATTAATAGTCAAATATTGAACTCCTAAATTGACAAATTATATAGAAAAAACAAGCATTTTTATAATTAATTGTAAAAGAAAATTTTCATTAAATTTTTTCTCACACCTTCATTTCACATTATACATGCTTTTATAACATATATTCAAGGATAAATATGATAATAATCTAAAAATAAAAAATCTATGAATAATATGGTACAACAATTGAATCAATTGAAAATTATGTTATGATAAAGATCATTTTTTATTCAAACAACAAAACCTATCATGTCCCAACCCTTTACGCTGAAAATATTGTATGTCCCTATGACTAACGAACGCACTCTCAACACATTTGCCTTCAAAATATTTTTTATTGTGACGATAATAACATAATGTCACCATTTAGTGCACTAACTTTAGAAATGATGAGTATGCCATATGTCTTGATAAGAATCATGGTGTCTACATATATCATCTCTTGAATGGAAAACGTATATCAATCATAAACAAAATAAGATACACTACAATTTTTATCAATTTTCAAGAATATTTTAAGGTATATTATCTTAAACAGATGCATATCCAATCCACTAAATTATCGTGTGAGTTTGTATTCCTGGTGTACTCCTCAATCTAGTTGTACCGAATAACCATCAATCTTCACCCTTACCTATGTTCTCTAATAAAATTTTCTCATTATTTTTACTCACATTATTGTCCACTTATTAATATTACTCTTTTCTCTAAAAATCTTCAAAACTAGTTTATTACAATGGTAATTAATTGACTTGAAAATGTTGTAGTTATGTAGACTCAGTCGTTGTAGTTATGTTTGGACATAATTCAATGCTTTGGCCTTGCTTTCATTAGCCATTCAACAAAATTAGCTTAAATTTGTGAAAATTAGCATATAATTGATATAATCCTTTTCCAATCAAACATATGTAATGGCATTAATGAGTTTAATTACTAATTGTTTGGCTCTCATATCACCTGCAAGCTGTTTAAATGCCTCCTCCACATAGTTTTCTTTGATGTGCCTATAAAATTATCCAAACTCTTCTCTAAACATCTCTCCAATACTCAAAATAATGTTCTACCATTAATAAAATATTGAATACTAAAAACCATGACATCAATCTTCACGAGTCTTTATGTAATATCCTAGTTTGATTATTGTATTGTATAACGTGTTGTACATGCATTTTGTAGAGTATGCTCTATTTATAGTATACTAGAGTAATTTAAACATTTAAATGTATTATTGAGGTTATAACGGGGATCACAGATAGACTAGAGATGGTTTTAGACTCGATTGAAAATTTCTCGAAATTTTTTTGAAAACTCCAAAATATCTATGGAATGAGTCTGAACGAGCTTTAAAAGTCCCAAAATGTGCTTTGAATATTTAGGTGACACTTTTGAATGAAATTCGGATGATATTAGTGAATAGTTTTTTAGATGAATAGTGAATCCAAGTGAATAGTTTTTCTCAGAGGAATAGTGAATCCAAGTGAATAGTATTTCCACTTGAATAGTTATTTTGGGGACTCAACCCGAAAATTTGAAAAATACCCAAGATAAGTATTAGGGTCTAATGATACTGAAATAGATCAAAAATAAGCCCCATCGGATGAATTTCGGGAGTTCCAAAAGTTTAGGGTTAAAATGCCCTTTTTGGAAAATAATGGGTATTGAGGATTTTAAACCCATTGGAATTTTTTAAGTATCCAATCAATAAGTAGTGAACCTAATTAGAGTATTTCATAATCAATTTGATGATAAGATAGTTGTAAAATAATTTCAGGATTTAATTCGGTCTGTTGGTGAATTGAATACATTAAAGGCCAACTTGGTTTTTTTGTACTCATTAAGGCAATTTTGATATTAGTGGATTGATGAGTCATTGTAGATGACCAGTGAGACAATGACATGTGTGTGATGAGTCATTAGAGACAACTAATAAGAAAGTGACATATGTAAAGCATTAAAGAGTACAAAAAAACTTAAATTAAGACATAAGTTGATTCATTTGGTGAGTAACCGTGCTTTTATACCTCCAATCAAGCATCCAACGTGATCCTATAGTCATCTAAGTAAGGAGGAAGAAGAAAATGGGTTGGTAAGCTTACCAATTTTGTTTAAAATTTTGATTTGTTGGGTTATAGTTGAGATTTGGTTTTGATGGTGTGATGCATCCTTTTGATGTGATATGAAGGTTTTATTACCTTAGAAGTGATTTGGAGAAGAAAATTAAGAAAACTAACATGTGGAACCTTGGTCAAACTTGGTCAAAGGTGAGATCTATTGCCTAAAGTATTTTATTTTTCTATTTAATGATTTAAGATTAATGAATGGCATTAGGAAGCTAGTTTAATGATGAAAGAATGAAAGAAAAACCATGAAAATATTTAGATGAGTTTTCGACCAAGGTTAGGGTTTTTAATGTGTTATGATCCAAAATTCTATTTTGATGTTTATGATGTTCATAGCACGATTTTTATGCTAATGAAGTAAAGAAATGAAAAATAATTTATTTGGAATTAGTTTTGGTTGAAATTCAACCAAAGGTGTTTGATTTTATAAAAAATTGTTAATGAAATTTTATGGCTTAAATGTGTGTATTAAAATGTCATGGAAGTGAATTTGGATTAGGTTTAATTGTTAGAAATCAAATGGAATTGACTTGGAAAAGTTTAATGTTAAATATGTTAAGTTTAGCCTTAAGGGCATTTTTGGTATAAAAGTATGGTTACGATGTAATGACTATGTGAATGTGATTAAAGATGATCATTAAGTGTATTTATGGTATTGGAATTATCAAATGAAGTATTGTGATATTATTTGGAGAAAAAATTAGAATATGAAGTGTAAGTGGAAAGTAATGAAGTTGACATGGTTTATGGTATATTTGATTGGAAATTGTATTAAGGAGTTGAATGTATTCGTGTTAGGTTTTTGGATCTGAAAACTAAACCAACTAAAGGATTTTGAAGTGGTGAAAAGGAAACTAGCAAGTTGTGAGTGTATTTTAATTATTTTATATGGCTAAATTATTTGCAAAAGAATTGATGACATATGAGTGTACTTTAAATTTATTTTATGCAAATGGTTTTAAATTGATTTTGTGCAAATAGTTTTCATTTGATTATGAAATGAATAAATATGTTGAGTTTTATGTGAATTATATTTTACAAGTGAATATTACTAGCACAAGATTATGTTTTAGCAATATATGAGTTGCAAACTGAATATTTATGTTGAGTTTTATGCGAGTGAGATTTTACAAAAGAATATTGTTAGCATAAGATTATGCTTTAGCAATATATGAGTTGTAAATTGAAACTTAAAATTTGTATGATTGGCAGTTACATTGAAATTATGCATTAAATTAAATGATTATGAATCCTCCAATAATTGGTTTCGAAAACAAGATGAATTGAAAAAGTATGAGTTGCTTTTGCCTATGGCACATTGCTAGGCTTTATACATGTTATTATGCTAGTTTATAGTAGTTAACCTATTATAGGTAAGTGATGTAAAACTTGCTCCGTGAATAGTAATTAACCAGTTATAGGTAAGTGATGTAGAACCAGCTCTTTGAGTTGTCACGGGGTAAGCGATGCAGAATCAACTATGTAACTACCGATTTATAGCGATTAACCTATTACAAGTAAGTGATGCTGAACCAACTTTGTAAACAATGGTTAACCATTTACAAGTAAGTGATGCAGAATCAGCTCCGTGAATTTATATCTAATGTACCGTATAGTAAAGAAACTAGTGGTAACTATGTTGAGTAAGGAAAGTAATGAAAATAGTGATGTCGCCACTGTTTATTTTTAAAAATGAATTGAGGGGTAGCATATAGTACCAATTCTAGTGGTTGGCTTATTTTTATTATATAAGTTTTCAAAAAACTTATTGCCACCACTGTTTATTGTTTAAGGAAAATGGAAACTTGTATATTATGATTTTAATGTCGAAAAGCATTTTGAAATAGTAGTTCAGAAAAATTAAATTTGTTTTTTTTATGAAATGTTATGTTATTACTAGGTTTGATAATGCATGCATGAATTGTTATGGCAAATATTCTACTATGAGCTTTATTATTGTATGGTACTATTTTAGTTATGACGTTATGAAAAGTTTAATTTTCAATAAAATGATTAATACTTACTGAGCTCATTTAGCTCACCTATGTTTTTAAACAAACCTCCTTCGGTATGCATATAGGTGCTGTAGTAATTGGGACTCCAGCGTAAGCTTAGTTGTATCGTCGAGTGCTGTTATGCTTGTGTTATCTTTGCTACGCATATGATATATTTTAAATTATTTTGGAAAGGGTTCAAAAGTGTGATCTTGTAAATGTTTGTGGGATTGTAATTATCTTTTACTTAATGCACTACGAGGACTTTGATCCTCAATGATATTTTTAAATCGTGTTATGAATGTTTTTGAAAATTGAGAATCTTAGAAAAGAAACCATTATGTTGCCTAAATTTTTAGTGAAATGATTTGAAAATTTTTTTCCTATTATTTTATGTGCTTTTAACTTTTAGAATATAAAAGTTTTTAACAATGGAACGACTTGGCTTTGTGGAAACCATTTAGTTGAGTTAGACATCGATTGGGGAGCTACTTTGGGGTCACCAAGACGGCTCCATTAGGATTTCGGAAGGGAAATTCGGAGATGAGTCCTTTGACTCTAAAATAACAATGACATAAATAAAGAAAACCATCTAACTATCAACACCAAATGCTTTGGCAACAAACATAACACCAAGGAAAAGATCACTTAAACAAAATGTATGTTGTGCATTACAGTATTACTTCAGTAAGATTATGGAACATCCAATAGGAAAAAGTTACTCATACTATGCTTTGACTAATGGACCAGATCGAGGAATTTACTGCTATTACTCGACATTATTGAAAAAGGCAAGTTTATTAGCAAAACCCAAATTTAAAAGTTTTTATGCTTTTAATGATGCCTTGGAGTATATAATGCAATATGTCAGCAGTATTAACCAGCATCTCATATTCTTGTGGGTAAGCTAATCTCCATTGTTGAAACATTCTTTTTCTGAAACTCCAACAACCATTTTTTCTTTGGATAGAATTAATCCAAACTTTTTGCAAATATTGAAAAATATCTGCAAGTGTTCTTTATGTTCTTCTACTGTTTCCGAGAAGATGAGTATATCATCTATATATACAGCAATGTATGCTTCATGACCTTTGAAGCATTCATCCATTTTTCTTTGAAAAATCGCAGGTGCATTTTTTAACCCAAATGGCATAACTAACCATTCATATAGTCCATTTGGAACTATAAATGCTGTCCATGGTATTGACTCAGGGTGCATGGCTATCTGATGGAAACCACTTTTCAAATCAAACTTACTATATATTTTGCTGTTTCCAATTTTCTTTATGATCGTATTGATGCCAGGAAGAGAATACTGATCCTTGTAAGTATTTTCATTGAGTTTCCTGTAATCAAAGACCATTCTTTCTTTACCATGTTTTACCTCTCCTGTTTTTGGATCTACTGTTGTACCAGAATGTACAATCATAGCCATAGTTCTGTGCCTTGATGATGATGGTCGAATCACACCAAGTTCTAATAATACCTAAACATGTTTTCTGAATTGTGCTTCCATAACAGGCGTCACATGTTTCAAAGGTTTATCCTGTATTGTTAAATCAAGATTAATGACGTCTATTTTGCACAATAGCCCATTCTTTTCCCAATGTTTTTACGGGTTTCTTCCAATATATTCAAGATTTTCTAAATCTTGAAGTATTGTTTTTATTTCTTTGGAATACTGATTCATATTCCTACCAATGTTATAATATACCATATCCCTTATGGTACAATACTCATCAGCTTCCATTTCTAATTCTAGTATGGCTATAGATGCCATATTTATTTCTGTGCTTGTCGATAATTGTGACAAGTTTTTGTAGAAGGTAATAGTATTACCTTCTAGTCTTATACCTCCTTGTTGAGCTCTAATGAAGATGCAACCTATGATTAAATGGATTCCATCATGAGGATTCATTTCTATTCAGAGTATGAAATATGTTTACAAGGAGAGAAGGAAGGAGAGATTCAGAGTTTATTGTTACTTCCGATGTACTCTCTTGGATACACACTTATGACCTTATATAGAGGTCTGAGCTATCAAAAGAAGCTTAATAATTTAAGTATGACTCATCAATCCAGGTGCTCTGTGGGCCCTCGTAGTCAATTGATGCAAGTCATCTAAATTATTTTCTCTTTTACATGAGTGGAACTAATAATGCATCTAATAATACAAACTAGTGTATGTCAGATGACCATACTTTTATTAAAGTAGTAAGATGCTGTCTTCCTGCAACATCCCACTACCATAGGATACATACCCAAACCTTTAAGAAACGTTCAAGTACATATCCTATAATAATGGTATGTTAGAGCAAAACAGATCCAACTTACACATGGCATCATCTAACATAATCAGAAGTCATCAAATTTTA
>JAOSBN010000009.1:7781537-7794467 GCA_027563595.1 Erythroxylum suave
TAGAACAGAAGAAAGAAAAATAAACAGATTATTACCTGATCACTTTATTCAAAGTGAAAAAGAAAAAGGAATAATTTAGGATTATCTCAATTTAGCCTTTCCAAATCTGCATATGCTCTATCTTGAAATGCTGTAGACCCTTGATATGCTTTTGGATCAGATGAATCCATTATTGGTAATTGAGTCTTACCAAAACGACAAAATTTTTGCTGATTTCTTTCCTTTATTTTTATAGACGAGGACCTTTTCTTTGTTGAGCTTGCAGCCCTTTTTACCAATTCTTCTATTGGTACATATCCTGTAGGGTCTTCCCTAACAGATTTTGAGCTTGAATCTGCTTTCTTTTGGGTAGAGCCTTTATTTCTTCTAATGCTTGTGGAAGATTCATCAGTATCTTCTCTATATGCACTCCATAAGTCTTGAAGTGTTCTGTATGACTTTGGTGATGAATTTCTTTTGATTTGTTTGCTTTTCTTTCTAAATCTAAGCTTACTTATAGATTGTGTGCATCCCATGCTTAATTTTGAAGATACCCTTAGAGGTGTTGTTTTTAGTCTCACCTTTAACTTTGTTCCCAATAATTTGGCTCCCAACTTCGATATCATATGAGCCTTAAATGACATAACTATACACTTTGCATATGCTCCATATCAAATCTCATGACCAAAAAAAAAAAAAATATCTTTCACACTGTAACTCGGAACATGCCATAGGAATCCTTCAATCAGGCATATGTTAGAAATTATGTTTTGTCTATTCCTCAAGTATAGGAATGAGAACTCTAATATAATATATCTATAAAGTTCTTCATTCAAACCAACTAAGTTATTAAACTTCTAACCAAACCGACAAAATCTCCACATAATTTGGAATCGAACACTTTCCCGGTAAACATTTATTATTAGATAAATACATACAAATCTATAGTTCAAAGTTTTCACTGGAAGAACCAGAGCCGAAGGATAGCAATCCTCAAAAACGTATTTAAGGTCGACAAAGCTCCCCTCTTTCTTTATCTCTCTGCTTCTCTCCCGCCACGACTACCTTGCCATGGCAATTCAAGCTAAAAACCCATCCTCACTTCATCTTCGTCAACTCCAATTCCCTTTTCTCTTCTCTGCTCCACCCCCTTCATCGTATCTTTGCACACTCTTTAATCCACTGACTCCACACGGCCAAAGAAAAGTTCTTCGGCTCACATGCAAATCCAATGGCCAGGATGACGTATACTTTCACGTTCATCATTCGATTGGTGTATTAAAATTAACATGCCTGTTTTGCTATGCCTCCAGATGGATTTAATTCGTTATTCTGGATCTTAAAACAGGATTACTATCTCGTAGATGCTCCATTTTCTGCTGGGGATGGATTTTCTTTCAGTGGAGGTGCCTTTGAGTTGTCACTATTATCAAATTTTAATTTATTTTGAGTTTTTTGGACCTATTTCATATACCGTGTTTGGTGCTTGTGCAGGAAAATATTCGGATGAACCAAGTCCGTCTGATGAATGGTTTAAGCAAGGAAAGATAGTGTGTTCTACTACTCCGTATCTCCTACTAAAGATTGTGTTCAAGTTCATTTAGTTTTATCCAACTTCGATGTACATTTTTCTACTAAGCTGTATACTGTTCTGATTTCAGTTCTAGTACTGCTCAATTAGTGTATATTGTTATATAAGAAAATGGTATTTATTACTGTTTGAATGTTGTGGAATAATGTTAAATATCTTTTTTTTTAATAGGTGAAAGCTCATCCTATTCTAGGATCTGCTGACAGGGCAAAAGATCCTATATTTGGACTTAAAATGGGTGCTGGTTCCCAGGCCTCAGGTGATGTTTTCAGGTAAAACTTAAAGCTACATTAGGAGGGTTACTAGCTCATATGCATTTTTGACTTCATAGGCGTCCTTAATGAGTGTAAATTCAAATTGGATTACTCGCAGGGACTATCCATTGGATTATGATTCATGTGTGTGATTTTGTGCAATCAGATGGTTCTGTGTTGAAAGTGGAAATGCTCGTTATCCTACAGTTGTCTTGATTCATGGTTTTCCATCACAGGTGCGTCTTTTTCTTTTTGATGGGTGTTAGAAATTGACTAGGAGTATGCTAAAAATATTTTTACCATGCAATAGTTCAATAGACCAGTTCTAACGATGCTAGATAAGTAATATTATGACTTGATTGCCTTTAGCATTGAATATCAGCTCTTAAATTTATGTTATCACTACTTATGAATTAGGATAGACTCTTGATTATTGTATCTAATTATAAAAGTGTAATACGACAGGTTGTTCTCAATATGGTTATCAATACGACCTGCTCATTTCCTTTCCTTGAACACCTTGTTCCTGATATTAGCCTAATAGAAGAATAATGATACTATTTATGAGTCATTTATAAAGATCTGACCTAGAGAAAGCTTTTTAGTTATGTTACAGGCATACTCTTATCGCAAAGTTGTCACCAAACTCTCTAAGAACTTTCGGGTTGTTGCTTTTGATTGGATAGGTAAAGTCAAAACTCATTTTGTCCTTAACGACATTTTGAAATGAGTTTAGCTGCTTTTGAAATCTGATTGTTTTCAATATTGTTTCAATTGGTTTTGTCTTACTTTCTGTCACAGGTTTTGGATTTTCAGATAAACCTCAACCTAGATATGGATTTGACTACACTTTGGATGGTATTTGCTTAAGCCTTAATAGCTACACAAACAAGCAAAGGAACATCTCTTTAATAATAACTTTATACTTTGTAGACATCCATGAGAGGGGGAAAAAAAAAACCAGGAAAACACTGACATGAATTTTTTATTTCTTTTGGCAGAATATGTATCAGCCTTGAAGTCCCTTCTTGATGAAATGACTGTGGATAAGGTTTCAATTGTTGTGCAGGTTTGTTTTACAAAATAATTTTCCAAGTGTTTGATGCACCTCATAAATACTATTTTCATTGAAATATAACTGAGGATCCTCTAATAATTGATGTACTTTGTAGGGCTACTTTTCGCCAGTGGTTGTTAAATATGCTTACAATCATCAGGAAAAGCTCAAGGATTTAGTACTCCTGAATCCTCCTGTAATGATTTTTTCAACCTTCACCATTTCTGTTATTTCTTCAAGTCAATACTTATCTTGTGTTTTCATGCTAGCGACAGCAGGTTAATGTAGTTTTAGAATATTAAACTTTATACATCTCTGTACAGTTATAGCACACAACTAATCTGACTAGAAATTAAATGAACAGAAGAAAAAATTTTCGCTTTCATTATTCTCTTGGAGACCTTGCTTTTTTTATGATGACCCCCCTCCTTCCCAACGATCTTAATCTTGGTGAGTGGGTATGCCATCCTAACTCTTCCACGTAATGAATAAAGGTTTACCTACTAGCAAATCTCGTAGTTTCTATGTTTTGACTTACTTTGCTACTTTATAAGAGGTGTATACAGTCAGCTGAAGTTGTCTTCCTACATCTTCAACAAAAAAATAAAAGAATCTCTGTTATTTTTCAATTTTTAGGATGGTAATCACTAACACACGTTTTTGTCTCTCATTCACTCAAAGCTAACAGCTACACATGCGAACCTTCCATCGGCTTTGTCTATTTTCAGCAACTTCTTGCTAGGTGAAATTTTTTCTCAGGTAAAGATTTGTTTCAAGTTATGTGCAAGAGGGGTTACTGACTTACTGTTGTTATCTGTCATCTTTTTGCACAACTATTATGCTTAGTTATTTTTCATATCTTTTACAATTTTCGTTTGACACAACTTATGGTTCACTTCTGCACCCACATAGGATCCTCTAAGGGCCAGTGACAAAGCCTTGACAAGTTGTGGTCCTTATAAAATGAAAGAAGATGATGCAATGGTGTATAGAAGACCTTATCTCACATCAGGTTCAGCAGGTTTTGCATTGAATGCAATTAGTAGGGCCATGAAGAAGGACCTAAAGGTGCTTAGTTTCTTCATTTCTATTTTCTTATAATCGGATAGTAACTAAAAAGAAAGGAAATATGGAGAGACAGAGAGTAAAAGAGAGTAACAGGTGGACTTAATCATTTTCCTTTTATCCAAATATCTACGGATCTCTTTTAAAAGGTAGATATCCTTGACACATATGAGTATTGCGAGTGAAAGTTCTAGGTTTCTAATGAAAATGATATGCATAATCTATACCTAATTTAGTAGTGTACTTCATAAGCTTTACGTAATTTAACTATATAGAAAATTATCTTGTTTGTTTAAAGTTATATTCCAAGTGTTTCTATAAGTGGATTTAGGAGCAATTTCACCTTGTTGTCTATAGAAAACAAGTGAAAATTTTCATACTAGTTTTCATCTTCAGATGTTTGTATAGTATTTTGCTACCATTTTGTTTTGGTTTCATTATAGAAATATGTTGAAGATATGAGGATGGTTCTCTTGGATCAAAATTGGAAAGTCCAAACTACTCTTTGCTGGGGTCAAAGAGATCGTTGGTTGAGCTATGATGGAGTTGAAACCTTCTGTAAAAATTCAGGACACAAACTAATCGAGCTTCCTATGGTAACTATCTAACTTGACATGAAAAGAACTATCTATTTTTTCTATCCATTGCATTGTATAACATGCAAATCCATCAACTTTGCACATAGGATAATGATTGCTCATAGTAACGAAAGGAGGAAAGTTATTTGATTTCTTTCTTAATTTTTTGTACATAATAGGGTTACATATAGAAAAATAAAACAAGACTAATTAGGGAATGTAATCCCTATAATCAAGCCTATAGTTAGGCTTTGAAATATCCTATTAGTTACATATCTCTAGAATCTGTAACACTCCCCTCAATGGGAGGTTAGATTTTAGTCATCCCCAGTTTGTTACAGATATAATTGACTTGAAACTGTTTGAAGCTTTTGTAAAAATATCTCTGAGTTGTTTTCCAGCTTTGACATATCTTGTAGAAATCAAGTTTTATTGCACTTTTTACAAAGTGACAGTCAGTCTCCATATGTTTAATTTGTTCATGAAACACAGGATTAGAAGCAATATACATGGCAACTTGATTACTTCACCACGGCTTTGATGGAATTGAGGCTTTAAAACCTAATTCAAATAATGGATATATCCACATTATCTCACATGATGATTGCACCATAGCTCTATATTCAGATTCTCCACTGTATTTGGATACAACATTTTACTTCTTGCTTTTCCACGAAAAATTTTCCCTAACAAAGATACAATAGCCAATAGTTGATTTCTAGTCAATCTTAGAGCCTGACTAATTAGCATATGAAAACAATTCAATGTGATTGTCCATGATTTTCACACAGTATCGCTTTAGATAACATAGGATATGTTCTAGGGTAGCCTAGTGATCAACGGTTGGAGAAGACATGAATTGACTTTCAACACTGATAGAATATTGTTACATCTCCTAAAGTGCATAAGCGCTTTACACAGGGGAAGTTCAAGCAAAAGGTTCGGCAACAACTCAGTGATTAAGTCAAAAGTACTTGGTCTATTTTATTAGTTATTCTGCAGTTATTAATGGTTAATTATTCTGCTGCTTTTAATGGTTAGAAAACTACTTGTAGTCCCTATCTAAGGGACAGTTATGTTCCTATATATATTGAATAAAGACAAGCAAGATAAGTTGCCTTTTATCCAGAAACAAAGTATTGGAGATCAGAGAGTTCTCTCATCACCAATGAGCTTTACTCATAGTCATGAGTAAATTCAACAAGAAGGGAAGAAAGTTTGAAAAGCACTCACAACCTTATTTGATTTCGTTGAGCAGAGACCCATAACTAGATCCTACAGTAGGGCCCTTAACAATTTGATATCAGAGACTACTATGGGTGACCTAAACCATTTAATACAGCAACAGTTGGATGCATTTCTGGTCCAATACGAACAAGATCAAGAGATGTACAGGGAAGAACGAGAACATGATCATCACGAATTGCAAGCCCAACTTCAAGAGATGATGTGAGAAGTATCTAACATTACTTGCAATCGTCGAGAACGGGGAGAGGGAAGCGTCAATCGTGATTGCTCCAATTGCTAGGATGATGGGGGTCTAGAACGCAACGGAGGCAGTGGTCCACACCCCCACTGCAAATTGGACTTCCCACGCTATGATGGGTCAACCGACCCGTTATCGTGGTTTAGTCGTTGCGATTACTACTTTCGACACCAGCAAGTTCCACATCACGATAAGATGAGCATGGTTGCTCCACATTTGGAAGATGATGCTCAGTATTGGTTTTTGAAATTGGACAAGGATCTTCCAGACTTGGATTGGGAGGAATTTAAGGACTACTGCCTTGAAGATTTTCACCTTCATGCAGTCGTAATAAATTTGGGGAATTAGTAATTGGTTCGACTTCACCAAACTTATTTTCTTGGACATCGTTGTTCAAACTTATTCTTCATTGATGGCCCTGCAAATTTGTCAAAGGATGAATCATTGTCTGACACCGACCCAGGTCCGCAGATTTCGCTCCATGCTATCATAGGAACTCCAAATCCTCAGAAGATGCAACTTGAGGGTCATATCCATAGAAAGGCCTCTGCTTATCTTGGTTGATACCCGCAGCACACATAGTTTTCTAGATTCTTCTTTGGCTACTAATCTCAATTTGAATATTGATAAGAAAAATCATCTTCAGGTTGTGGTGGCAAACGTTGAGAAGTTGCAATGTCTTGGACTTTTCAAAAATGTTTGTTTCCGTTTAGGAAACCACAATTTTTAGTTGGACTTTTATATATGCCTCTTGGTTTTTGGGATGCAGTATTAGGTATCAATTGGCTTGACATGTTGGGATCAATTGTGTGGGATTTTAAAGGTTATGCATGCAATTTGTGAGAGATGGCGTCGACCTCCAATTGTAAGGGCTACAATGGCAGGGTCCTTCTTCATTTAATCAGGTAGTGTCGCAAGATGACCATGTCACCCACTCAATTCAACACATATTAGTGGAGTTTGGGACTCTTTTTAAGGAACTAGTGGGGTTACCTCCTTCTCGTTGGTGTGATCACAAAATTACTATAATGAGCGGAATTGACCCAATTGTTGCCCACCCTTACCAATATCAGCATGCACAGAAGATAGAGATTGAAAAGCAATGTGATGAGATGTTAGCGAAGGCATTTATACGCCCAAGCCGATCACCGTATTCTTCTCCGGTGTTATTAGCTGAAAAAGAAGACTCTAATTGGCAATTCTATGTAGACTTTCGAGGAGTTAACACAAAGATCGTCAAGGACAAATTTCCTATACTAGTCATCGAGGAATTGTTAGAGGAACTAATCGGTGCTCAATTCTTCACTAAGCTTGACTTACGATCTGGATATCATTAGATTAGCATGCATCCAGATGATGTGGCCAAGACTGGCTTCTATACACATCATGGCCATTTCAAGTTCTCAGTGATGCCATTGGGCCTTATCAATGCACCCTTCACATTTCAAGCTCTCATGAATGACATTTTTCGTCCTTATCTTTAGAAATTTGTCTTGGTCTTCTTGATGATATTTTGATCTACAATAGGAGTTTAGCAGAAAGCCTATCTCACTTGCGGGAGGTTTTCTCAACCTTGCACTAGAACCAGTTTTTCTTAAAGCGTTCTAAATGCTTTATTGCTCAGACTATCGTATCTTATTTGGGCCATCAAATTTCTGCTATAGGAGTTTCTGCTGACCCCAATAAAATCAAAGCGATGACTCAATGCTCGCAGCCAACCACCATTAAAGGCTTACGGGGTTTTCTTGGATTAATGGGTTACTACTGAAAGTTTGTTAAGGATTATGGTAAATTGTTGCACCCTTAACATCCATTCTTAAGAAAAACTCTTTCAATTGGACACCAGAGGCAACTACGGCCTTCGAGCATTTAAAGACGACCATGACTACCACACCAGTTCTCGCTTTACCGGATTTCTCAATGCCATTTGAGATCGAGTGTGATGCTTTGAGGAGTGGTATAGGTGCGATTCTGCAACAGAATGGGTGACCTGTGGCTTATTTGAGTCGAATCTTCGTTGATCGACATTGTCGTCTTCCAACCTATGGAAAGGAATTGATTGCTTTGTATAAAGTTGTGTCTCATTGGCGCCCATACTTTTGGGGTACTAAGTTTTTGGTTCGCACAGATAATTGCAGTCTTAAATATTTATTGGAACAACGAAACTCCACGATTCCCGAACACCGTTGGCTGAGTAAACATTTGGGTTATGATTTTACTGTGGAGTGTAAGGCCAGCTGCGAAAACATTGTAGCAGATGCTTTATCTCGTTAATTTGAACACAATGATTAGGCTTTGCTTGCTGTTTCTATACTTTTATTGACTCTCTTTGATCACATTCGTCAAGAAATTGCTACAAATTTTGAATTACAGCAGTTGATTAGCAAAATTCAACAAGGGAAGCAATTGGTCCTTGGAAGTTCTCAGATGATCTAATTTTCTTCAAAAATAGAGTTTACCTGCTGTCTTCTTCTCCATTGTGTGAGACAATACTTTCACTACATAATATAGGACATGAAGGTTATCAAAAGACTTTAAGGCGTGTTGCATCTGATTTTTATCGGAAATGCTTGAAGTCTGCTGTTCAGTCATTTGTTCGCACTTGTTAGGTGTGCCAACAACACAAAGTTGAGCATCTCCATCTGACAGGCGTCTTTCAACCTTTACCTGTTTCTACTCAAATCTGGTCGGATATTTCAATGGATTTCATTGATGGGTTACCGGTCTCTCATGGCAAATTTATTATTTGTGTTGTGGTTGATTGCTTTTCTAAATATGCTCATTTCCTGGCAATCTCTCCTCCCTATATTGTTGTATCTGTGGCATCTTTTCTCTGAGCAGATTGTTACGCTACATGGACTGCCGGAAACTATTGTTTCCGACCGGGATGTTGTGTTCCTTAGTGCTTTCTGGAAGGAACTCTTCTCATTATATGGCATTCGACTCTGTTTCAGTTCTTCTTATCATCCATAGATGGATGGTCAGACGTAGGTTGTCAACCGCACTGTCGAGATGTATCTTTTTTGCTTCACTAGTGATAAGCCTAAGAAATGGATTGACTAGCTTTCTTGGGCAGAGTATTTCTATGACAATAGTTTCTATTCTTCCTTAAAGTGCAAACCTACCGAGGTGGTGCATGGCCGTCCTCCTCCGTCTACTTTTATATGTTCCGAACTCTTCCAGGTTGGCTGTTGTGGATCTTGCTCTTCGATATTAGGACGACATGCTACGTACATTTCGTGATCGTCTACTGCAAGCTCAATCCAATATGGAAACTAATTATAATGCTAAACATCACAATCTGAAATTTCAGGTTGGGGACTTGGTGTTACTCAAGTTGCAGCCTTATCATCAACTTTCTTTGCAAGAAAGATTCAATCAGAAGCTATCTCCAAAATATTATGGTCCATTTCCTATACTAGCCCGTTTCGATCAGGTTGCTTATCGCTTGCAGCTGCCTCAGGAGTCCCGCATCCATCCTGTTTTCCACATTTCGTATTTGAAGCCTTACCATTCTCATGAAGATCTTGTTGTTCAGCCAACACTGCCATCTTTTCCTTTTGATGATGCACGACCCCAACCATAGGCTATTATGGACCATTGCCTTTTTCATGGTATTTCTCAACTGTTAGTTTATTGACAAGGATTATTTCCAGCTGGTGCTTCCTGGGATGATGTGGATCATATCCACCAATATTATCCTTCTTTCACGCTTGAGGACAATCGTGCTGTTGGGGAGGGGAGTAATGTTACATCTCCTAAAGTGTATGAGCACTTTACACATGGGAAGTTCAAGCAAAAGGATCGGGTAACAACTCAAAAGTACTTCGTCTATTTTATTAGTCATTTTGCAGTTATTAGTGGTTAATTGTTATGTTTATTTTAGTGGTTAGAAAACTACGTGTAGTCCCTATCTAAGGGTCAGTTATGTTCCTATATATATTGAATAAAGACAATAGGCAAGATAAGTTGCCTTTTATCTAGAAACAAAGTATCAGAGATCAGAGAGTTCTCTCATCACCAATGAGCTCTAATATTCATGAGTAAATTCAAAAAGAAGGGAAGAAAGTTTGAAAACACCCACAGTCCTTATTTGATTTCGTTGAACAGAGACCCATAACTAGACGTAACAGTTTCCTTTATTAAAGTTAGCTTCACCATAAGGTCTGTCACGGGCAATTGCACAAAGTTGACTGGAAATTTTTAGTTTTCCTGATATAAACATCCCTATCCTTGATATTGTTGGAATCCTTTCTTTACGCTTGCTGAATTACTTTATACCAATCTAGTTTCTTCAGACTGTATAAAGACTTTGTTTAGGATGAGAACATAAATTGTACACATATCCACTTTCTGAACATATGTCGGACAATTTCATTTTGAAGGCAGGGCATCACGTGCAGGAGGATTGTGGTGAAGAACTCGGAGATATCATTTCTGCAGTAATTAACAGAAAGAGGTCATTCTAATGATGTGTTTGAGATTAATTGTTGCAATCTGTTAGCAGTTTTATGCAATTTATAATGTCTCTTCCTATTCTGAGACTAGGCAGAGGGTTGATATTTGAATTGCAAAATTATGTCCCATCTTTTATTTTCCAATTGAATTGCAAATTACAGTAGAAAGAATGTAACTCAATGGCATCTGTAGTCTCTATTAAAATTACAGAAGAGAACACTAATCTGTTGTTGTCCAGTCTCACCTGAGTCAGCACATCCCTTTTGCCTTTTTCTTATTAGTTAGTTATATGGATTTCCAACACTTGTCATTTTTAACTGCATTGTTCCACCTGTCTTCGAAAATTCCACCCTCCCGGAATGACCACCATCTCACCTGCAAAATGCAATCTGCTGAAGCGCCGAGATGAACACTACGGCCTGGTTATGATTTGTGGGACCCATCACAATTTTAGATACATCCTTTAACCTTTATGGGCTGGTACTTACTCTAGATCGCAACAACTTAACAATGTAAAAAGGTCGTCGGGCTTATGGGATCTTTTCAAGTTAACTTCTTTTTTTTTTTTTTTTGCATATAAACAAGAAGTAGAACAAAAGAAATTGGCCTTCTTTTTGGTCTTTTGGGATTAGTAGTTATCACGAAAACTTACTTTTCCTCTGGCAGAATTTCGATATGGTTGTGTCTGCAGATCAAAAAGTTGCATCAGTTAATGAAAGGGAAAGTGTATTTTGTGGAGACGTTAACAGCACTTGTAACTATTTTCCTCTATTGTGCGTGTGAGATGATACTAAAAGAGGAATTTGAGCAGAATAAACTGTTTATGAAATATGAAATAGGCACTTGTACTGACGTTGTTTGATGTAAAAGCTCCTCCAAGGCTGGGCACATTATTATGAACCACGTACTCCGAATCGACAACCCCGATGTTTTCGGCTGGCTTACCCTATCAATGAATTGATATTAATAAAAAAGAAAAGAAAAGAAAAAAAGACCATCACGTTGGGTTTCAGCTACCTGTGCACAGTAACCGAGATGAAAATCTACACCCCATCCTTGCACCAAGTCATTCTGAAATGGGAATTCATTATGATGATCACTTTCAATTTTGCTTGCTTATACATTTTGCCTTCCGGTAAGTGATGACGGAGCTACATGAAAGAGGCCTTACCTGAATCATATGCCATGCACAACGCCAAGATGCTTTTGAGAAAACAGGGGCCATAATTTCCACGAATCTGCACAAATAAACAACTTCCAAATCATACTCCCATCAACTTTCTTGGTGAAAAGCGAGTGTGCGTGTTTTCTACCAACCCTGCGCAAGGAGGACCCGTGCTGTTTTCCGTACACTTTGTTCCACCAAATTTTTGATACACCCTCCTACTTAATCAGAATTCAATTTCATCATATATATATGCACTCTTGTTTAATGGAAAATGCAGACAAATCAGAAGAGAACCTATGGACTCGATCACTGGGTTTTCTCCTGGTAAGAGCGTGATGCACTTTGCTATTGGGACCAAGTGCTGGCTGTGATATATGAAGCCCTTCCTCTTTGATAATTGAAAGATATCTGCAATTTCTTTTTTAATCATCAATAACGACATCCCCAAAAAGCGGATTTGTTGGGAATATGGTTTAGGATACGCCAATCTAAGTGGACTTTGATAGTTCTCTAGAGCTATATATTTTAGCACTCATTTGTCATCCTTTTAGAAGCATTTTAATGGAATGGAAAGGATCGAGTAGAAGATATGCCCTCCTTTGCTACATCATCATCAGAATAAATTTCAGGAGCAGGGTTGAATTATCGTGGGTTTGTGCTTTTCAAACCTTACAACCGATTACTGAGGCAAATTATGCAGGCAACATGAGAGAAGTGAATTCACTGTAAATTGAGCCTTAATTTTGAATAAAAAAGAAAGAGTAATATGGAAGAACCTTCTAGCATTGAAATGCTCAACTCCAAGGTCCTCATCCCACAAGAAGATGTATTCATACTCCGAAACAATATCTGGGTGCAAGAACCGCTTTGCAAACCACCTGTTAAATCATGGAGGATATCCATCATATTGTATGTATTAGATGTTATACAATGGACTTAAGAATACTCCATATAAACTGTACAGATACTTACCATTTAGTTTGACTGACCGCCGATACATGTATGCAACGATCACTCCATGCAAAATCTTTCCACCCATCCACATTACCGTCATAATGGAAAAGCATTATAAAAAATCCACTTGACAGGAACTGTGACACAGAAATCAAAGCAGAATTTAGGATATATATATGGCTATGAATGATGGAAGAAAACAACTGCATGGGAGTGTTCACAGCTGACCACCTTCCCGACAATTTTGTCGACACTCTCCTTTTGCTTTATTCCGACGGCCATGCCCAGTAAATTGGTTTGGTTCTCTGGATTCTACACCAAGATCGCATCACAAAATCAG
>JAOSBN010000009.1:7800741-7821232 GCA_027563595.1 Erythroxylum suave
GATTTTGATTTTGAAAGTAAGGTTTGGTTTTGAATGTAAGGATTGGTTGCATTCACAATGAAATTTTAGAACCAATGTCTGTATTTGTGACTTTGCAAGTTTTGCTTAGCACTCAAAACTTTGATGATTTGAAGTATAAAAGGAAACCAACAAGTTTCGAACAATGATACTGATATATTGCTGAAGATGATGATAGGGTGAGCTTTATATATTCAACTCTTACATATTTTTTAAAACATCTGGAAATCAAAGGCTAGAAACTAAAAAACATACTTGTGATCCTAGGGACATGAGCTTAACGCGTCTCCTTGTCCCTTGATTAGCTAAAAAACAAAACACATGCAAAAAACAACAGTTGACATACATTAAATGCCACTGATTTTAAAGCTACATGAAAACAAAAAAACTGATATGCTGGACCACTTGCATACGCTTTTAGTATGAATTGGACAACCTTTAACTAACATCCTCCACATCAGCTTGAAATTGTGCTTTGGCAGCTTTAACTCATTCTCTGTTTCAGCTTCAAGAAAAGAAAAATTCCTGTCAGGTTTTTCATCAACAGGTTGTGCAATTTTTCTTCAGGTTTCTTAATCTTCTTCTTCAAGCTTCCTTCCTTAATCTTCAATCTTCAGAATTTCACTTCTTTGATGCATGGTCTTCTGAATTATTCCCAAAATCATTAACTCGAGTTTTCTAAGATGTCTTAGAGGCTTTAGCTTGGTCTTCACTTTTCCTCTCTTCTTCATCTTAATTTTCATTGCAAGGTCCTCTACGAGCTTTAATGTTATTGGTTTCACAAAACAATTCAATCCAACAATGGTGTGATACACCTTTCGTTAATTATAGCATACGCACGCCTCTGTGTCATAGACATTGATAACATTGATCAGAGAGGGTCGATATTTGAATTGCAAGATTATGTCCCATCTTTTATTTTCCCATTAAATTGCTAATTACAGTAGAAAGAATGTAATTAACTCAATGGCATCTGTATTCTCTATTAAAATTACAGAAGAGAACACTAATCTGTTGTTGCCTAGTCTCACTCGAGTATGCACTTCCCTTCTTCCTTTTTCTTATTAGTTAGTTATATGGATCGGTCCAATACTTGTCATTTTTAACTGCATTGTTCCACCTTTCTTTGAAAATTCCAAGCTCCAGGGCTGACCACCTTCTGACCTGCAAAATACAATCTGCTGAAGTGCCGAGATGAACACCAAGGCCTGATTATGATTTGTGGGACCCATCACAATTTTAGGTACATCCTGTAGCCTTTATGCGTTGGTACTTACTCTAGGTCGCAACAACTTGACAATGTAACAAGGTTGCTGGGCTCATGGAGTCTTTTCAAGTCAACCAATATTCTTTTTTTTTGGCATATCAGCATGAAGAAGAGCAAAAGAAATTGGCATATTTTTTTTGGTTTTTTGGGATTAGTAGTTATCACGAAAACTTACTTTTGCTCTGGCAGAATTTCGATATGGTTGTGTCTGCAGATCAAACAGTTGCATCAATTAATGAAAGGGAAAATGTATTTTGTGGAGACGTTAATAGCACTCGTAACTATTTTCCTCTCTTGTGCGTGTGAGATGATACTAAAAGAGGAATTTGAGCAGAATAAACTGTTTATGAAATATGAAATAGGAACTTGTACTGACTTTGTCTGATGTAAAAGCTCCTCCAAGGCTGGGCACACTATTATGAACTACGTACTCCGAATCGACAACCCCGACGTTTTCGGTTGGCTTACCCTATCATTGAATTGATATTAATAAAAAAGAAAAGAAAAAAGATAATCGCGTTGGGTTTCAGCTACCTGTGCACAATAACCGAGACGAAAATCTACACCCCATCCATGCACTAAGTCATTCTGAAATGGGAATTCATTATGATGATCACTTTCACTTTCGCTTGCTTATACATTTTGCCTTCCGGTAAGTGATGACGGCGCTACATGAAAGAGGACTTACCTGAATCATATGCCATGCACAACGCCAAGATGCTTTTGAGAAAACAGGAGCCATCATTTCCACGTATCTGTACAAATAAACAACTTCCAAATCATGCTCCCATCAACTTTCTTGATGAAAAGCGAGTGTGTGTATTTTCTACCAACCCTGCGCAAGGAGGACCCATGCTGTCTTCTGTACACTTTGTTCCACCAAAATTTTGATACACCCTCCTACTTAATCAGAATTCAATTTCATTATATATATATGCACTCTTGTTTAATGGCAAATGCAGATAAATCAGAAGAGAACCTGTGGACTCGATCTTTGGGTTTTCTCCTGGTAAGAGCGTGATGCACGTCTGTACTATTGGGACCAAGTGCTGGCTGTGATATATGAAGCCCTTCTTCTTTGATAATTGAAAGATATCTGCAATTTCTTTTTTAATCATCATTAACGACATCCCCAAAAAGCGGATTTATTGGGAATATGGTTTATGATAGGCCAAGCTAAGTGGACTTTCATATTTCTCTAGAGCTATATATTTTAGCGGGCACTTGTTATCCTTTTAGCGACGTTTTAATGGAATTAAAAGGCTCGAGTAGAACATATGGCCTCCTTTGCTACATCATCATCAGAACAAATTTCAGGAGCAGGGTTGATTATCGTGGCTTGGTGCATTTCAAACCTTACAACCGATTAGTGAGGCAAATTATGAAGGAAACATGAGAAAAGTGAATTCACTGTAAAAATTGAACCTTAATTTTGAACAAAAAAGAAAGAGTAATATGGAAGAACCTTCTAGCATTGAAATGCTCAACTCCGAGGTCCTCATCCCACAAGAAGATGTATTCATACTCCGAAACAATATCTGGGTGCAAGAACCGCTTTGCAAACCACCTATTAAATCATGGAAGATATCCATCATATTGTATTTATTAGATGTCATATAACAGACTTAAGAATACTCCATATAAAATGTACAGATACTTACCATTTAGTTTGACTGACTGCCGATACATGTATGCAACGATCACTCCATTCAAAATCTTTCCACGCATCCACATTACCATCATAGTGGAAAAGCATTATAACAAATCCACTTGACAGGAACTGTGGCAGACATCAAAGCAGAATTTAGGATGTATGGCTATGAAAGATGGGAAAAAAAAAACTGCAAGGGACGGTTCACGGCTGAGCACCTTCCTGACAATTTTGTCGACACTCTCCTTTTGCTTTATTCCGACGGCCATACCCAGTAAATTGGTTTGGTTCTCTGGATTCTACACCAAGACCGCATCACAAAATCAGTACAGAAATTATTGGAGGAGCTTGAATAAGTTGTTTTATAAGATTGAAACAATACTTGTGGAAGGCTGAAGTATTGTTTCAATCCTATGGCTCTCACTCGCAGTGACGGCTAAAAGCATCGCACCATTTTTCGGTTGCCCCATAACGCTCGCATTTCCAAGTCAGACGTGGCCGTGACGATGCCTTTTGGTAGCGTCTCGCTTCCATGTGGCCTGTCTTGATTCTAGATAAAAGAAATTTGTGAACAACAATTGGAAGCAACGATGAAGACATGATTGCAACTATATTGTATCAACCAACCTTACAATCGGATTTTGCGGCCTGCACAGCATCATCTGTTGGTACAACTTCTACTGCTTCTGAAATGCTCTGCACGCAATACGATTCACCGTTACAATGTAATGTCCAGAATAGAAAGGAACCGCGCCGAAAAGATTGGACAAACGAAAAAGTATAGACGATATCAGCAAACCTGGGCATCGGTAGTATGATTGTCCATATGGTCATATTGTACGTGAATTTGTCTATGTATATCTTTACAGTCAGTGACCAGAAGAGCATTCGCAATAAATAATGCCGCAAAAGCCAAAGCCAGACCAGCAAGGATACGCCAAAGAGAATGCAGGATTCTTTCGGACTCCTTATATCTCTGGCAGCAACAGGAAACAGAGAAATTTCAGATGTTGGCAGAAAAACTCTTCGTAAAGAAACTAAGCAGAACATAATCAAGGAGATTGATTCTGAGATGTTTTTGCTACATTGTCAGTTTGACATGAATCAGGCCAGAAAACACCAATATTTCATTTAAGTGAACGAATTTAGATGCAAGAATCAGAAATTGTTCATATCATTCACCTTTTCTCCCATCTTTCCCAGATCAAAAAACAGGAAAAGAAGCAATTTTTCTCTTTCTTTACTTGCTCTTGGATTTGTCAAATACATCAGTGTCTTATAATCTCACACAAGCAGGGTCAGAATCAGATTAATAAATTATTGAATTGAACACGAAACTGGAAGGCCTATCCCAAGCCTCGTTGTTGGTTATGTTTTCAACTATTGAATTTTATCATAAATCCAAGGACTGGGAGCACCTGAAGCTGTGAATGGAAATGTTAAATGCCTTAATTGTTAATCATTAAGATTTGACAAGTATAAATGGAAATACTTAACTCTACGATGGTGTCTTTTATCAACTTTGATGGCATGGACAGGCATGAAACTTTGGATAATTATGATTTTCAGCTTTTTCATTTAACTCGCAAAATGAGACCTGAGATGTGGAAAACGTGCAAGCCATATGCAGAATAAGTCATTTCAAAAGCAAGGAGACAGGGAGCCATCAATTATATGTTGAGGTCCCTCAGCTTGCTACAACAGCAGACTTGTTAGTTTTCTTTTATTTTCTTCTGATTGTAACAACTCTAAAGAAAACCTTAATGTTCAAAATGGATGTTTGCAATTTCTATATATGCATGTCAACTCTTATAGCGCTGCTTGATGTCTAATTGCAGCTTTCGAGTATCCTCGGACGACATTAATCGAGAAGGAAAACAAAGAACTTCACGGCAAGTAAGATGCCATAGTCACGAGCTTGAACATCTTTTGGCTACCAAAATAAACGATGAAGAAAGAAGAAAGTGAAAATACAATCAAGAGGAAAGACTAAATATCAAGAGTTCCATGTATTCTGCAAATGGGATAAGACTATATATCAAGAGGAAAGAAAAAGGCATCCGATAACAAGTAAGAACGTAACAGCGTTAATTTGCAGGATAATTGCATTACACGTACAAACAAAACGTCTCACAAGAAAAGATAGAGAGAGTCAGACAGAAGGACTTACAGAAGTAGTTGACATCCTCTTTATCATGCCACATGCAAGTGGATGTTGTGGAACAGGGAACCTTTTGTATGTTGCATATGTGTGTACATATATGTTATATGTATTGTTGGAAAACACATGTTACCAAAGTGTTATTTAAGATTCGTTTTTAAGTTACTTAGCTATGCAAAAGTTGAGTCTGCTCGGAAACTGCATACTCAAGTCAGTAGAGTTAGATATAAAATATATGCCTTGTGACATGTTTGGTTTACGTAACGCCATGAGATATAAATGGGATCTCCTAAAAGGGACAAGCACAAAAACTACAAAATTTGATATACCGACATGTGCGCTGAAGTAAATTTCCAACACTTGATTGTTCATTGTTGGTGAATTTAAGGTCTAATTGGGTCTGCTGCAGAGCTGTAACTTTCAATGAAAAGGGTTATAATTAAAACTTGAAAGCAACCGCCTACTGACGATCTTTGCGTGAACTATTTCATCTAAACTTTGCTGATTTTGCTCCATTAAAAGCGTTAGAAATTATCCACTATAATGGTTTTCGTTTCTTGTGTACTAAATGTATCGTACAGAACGTGCAAACCATGAAATTTCAGAATTGTAATAAACATCCACTTTTAGACGTCCGAACCATTTTCTTGTTTCTCTCGACTACCCCATTATTGACGTTGATATCAATAATTAACTTTTAGAAGATCCTGATTGGCATTTTTGTTTGAACATGCAATGCAAGATTAATTTGAAGTCAAAACACACTGTTCTAATACCTAACTCGATTAATTTGAGCAAATTAACTGATCAAACATTTGGACTTGCCCACCTACATATATATACACATATGAAAGCAGACTTTTCACAAGTTTAGTTTCTAAGTATATATGTGTCTGTTTGAAGTACAAACTATGGTAAAATGTTAAAACTGAGAAGTAATGTTACTTTCCGCAATGTTTTTGTTGACCCTAGTCCCCGTACGGATTTTATGGCGACTACGTGTCACCATTTGGAAATTTATTTGTAATAATAATAATAATAATATTCCAATAAAATAAATTATAACATTTAAATTTAATTAAAGTCTAGACACGGAAAATTTGTGGTGGGATCATTAAATAATTTCGGACATATAATTAAATTACTCAAAATCAAAATGATTTAATAAAAACAATTAACTATTAATAAAATAATTAATGGATATTATCAAATAAAAGAATTAGGTAATAATTATATTAACTAAATTAATTTCATAGGAAAAGAAAAAATAATACTCAACAATTTAATTCAAAATTTCTTTCCATAGCAAAAATGAACAAATTCTAAAAGATTTGGGTGATGAAAGGATTAATTGTAATTTAGTTAGGAAAAAGGGGGAAGAAGTAGTGCGGCATGGGAGGGAGGCAGAGACTTCTGGACACATGGAGTCTCGCGATCGCGACTTGGTCACGGTCGCGAATTTGGCGTTTTGACCGGCCGCGATCATGCTGAGTCGCGATCGCGATTTTTGTCTGGTTTTTTTGTGATCGCAGCTTGGTCGCGATCGTGATTTAGTGATATTTGGGGACTGTCGTGATCGCACCGCCTCACGATCGCGACTTTCCTCCAATCGGACACCTTTACTTCTAAACAAGATATCTTTCAATATAGAAATCCAAAAATTACAAACTATATACCGTTGGAAAGCTATGATCAAGACCTACAACTTTCATGAAGACAATTTTGTCTAATTCTGCATGTATCGCCACAGTTTACTCAATTAAGTAAAGTTACCATTTCAGCCAAAATTATACTCCAATTATGCACAAGTGTACCCAAACACAACTATCTTATAAAGGACATAACTTCTACATCTGATGTCCAAAAATTTCGGTCTTTATGGCGATAGAAAGTTAAAGAATAATCTACAACTTTTATGTAGATCAATTAGCCCAATTCTGCCTAGATCAATGCAATTTATTCATTAAAGTTTTAATTCACACTTTTACCCCATTCTTTATTTTCACTCATCAATTCACAAACAATTCTCACCCAAATTTCAAAGGACCTGAACCAACATAGATTTTTTTACATACCAAACTCCTTTGATACACAATTTACCACAAACCAATTCATCCAAAAATTACCCAACATTCAACACACATCCAATCTTATATGATAAAAATTATGCATATATATATATAACCATCAATTCGCAACAAAGTTAATACATGTTTTCATACTTCATTTCAGAATGTCGTAACAGTAACATAGTCGCAAAATACATGCAATAATGTTTATGCTGACATGCTTCTAAGATCATCTAAAAGTGATCGACACTAACTTAGTTACAAAAATTAGAAATTCGTGGAGTTATGCCAAAAACTTTGTAAGGCTCCTATTGATTTGCTGATTCTTCACCTGAGGAGTAGAAAAATATGGGGTGAGTCGGAAGCTCAGTGGCTAATATATCTATAGTCTATGCTAATGAACCATACACCACACAATGATCAACCGTGACATAACACATAATCACAAAACAATTTAACTGAAAATTTTTATCAACCATAAGATACATCATAACTTAACATGTTCAAAAATGCAATGCACACACAATGGCTCGAGAGTTTCGTGGAATGAAATAACGAAACCGAAGTTTACACCGTGAAACGAAACAAGTTTGATTTCTCAGGATCTCGTGGCCACAAGCGGGCAGCCGGGAGAAGGCTATAAGTCAACGTGCATGTGACTAACGAAATGGATTTCTCTCTTGCCCACATAACAGATTTTTCTATGATCATACATTCCACATTATATTCATGCTTTCATGTTTCATAATTCTTTTATTTTTCATTCACACAATGTCATAAAATTTTCAGAATGCCACACAATATACATTCACAGAATATCTTTTCCACATTCAACAAAGAATAAAAACAACATATTCGTCGTACATGCACATAATCAATTTAGCTCATCATCACAAACTATAAATATATTACTCACCTATTTAGCTTGTTATTTCCAAGAGTCAAGCTTGTTCTTTTTCTCGCTCTTGATGTTTATATTCCCGATTCCCTAAGAACAACCATATTTTATTTAATAACACACACATAAAGCTTTCCTTAAACCTAGGTATCCATGAATAAACTCACACTTATTCTCTTCTTGATTTTTATCTAGCTAGAAAAACTAAGTTCTAACATAAACCACTTATTCTTCTTCTTTCTTTCCTCATCTTCATCATATAACAAAACCTAGTTTTTCTCCACTTCTTTCAACATCTTCTTCACATAAAACCTACTTCTTTCTACTTCTTTCTTCTATTAAAACAAAGGAATAGGAAGGTTTACCTCACTAGAAAAAAAAAAAAAAGCTAAAACTCTTCCTTATTCCTTTTTCCTTGCTATTTTCTTCTTCCTTCTCCTTGCTTTGTTTTCTTCTTCTCCCCTAGACGACTCTCACTCTTTTCTTCCTTCAAATTCATGATTCTTCTCTTCTTCTCTTCTTTTCTTATAGCCCACGACTCTTTACTTCTTTGTCTTATTCATTTAATGCAATTTTTTGTGTTTCTACCATTTTGCCCTTCCTTATCCAAGTATTTCCATAACTCTCCTTCTCTTTATTCTCTTCCTCTTCTTTTAAATCACACCACCTTACTCACGTCTCCTCCTCCTTGTGTTATTCATTTAAGACAACTTTCTTGTGTTTTTACCAATTTACCCTTTCTTTATTAGGAAATTCCTATTAACTCCTTCACTTTATTTTAATTCTTTCTTTTAATTCATACTACCATTCAAAATTCAAAATATACCATATTAGACTCCAAAAATTCCTAATTCATAAATTCTAATTTATTTTCATGCTTGATAATTTAATAAAATAAAGAAAATAAAAATAAAAATATAAAATCCTAAAAACGGGATCCAACAGTTTTTATATAATACTACATTCCAAAAAAATTTCAAAATTTCCAATAATTCATTATTGCTATTTATTTAGACTTGGCACTCAAAGAGCTTTTGAAACTTTAGACTGCTTTTACCACTTCGAATTCAATCTTCATATAAATTTTCACTTTTTGTCATTTGACATTAACATTCTCACGTTCATAATGAACATAGTCATGCTCACTAAGAGATTATAGAGATTAATGAAAGATTAAACAGGCTTTATGGTGCAAATGGATTCAAGACATATACATCAAAGATAAGATCATATGGAACTTAAATCTTAAATCCTTTGCCTTACCTATAATGAAAGTCATATTGAAAAGGAGAGACTAATTCAAATATGAGATTATTTATTTGATTCGAAATGGTGGATCAATTAGATTTTGGGAAGATAACTATGTGAAGACTAGTGTATTGTACTGTTAGAATATATACTATTAGACTGGTGTAGTGTTATATTATATAGTCCGTTGGCTAGTCAAGATAAGAATGCCAACTTAGTTTTTACTTTACACTTTTCTGAGATTGTATATATATGGTGTACCATACACGTTTCATTAATAACAGAGTATTTCTTTCTCTTTCCAACTTTACTCCTCTCTCTAACTTTACTCTTCGACTTCTCTCTCCATTTTTACATAACTTTAGATGGTATCAGAACTTGCAGTTATCGCAAGTATCATCAAGATTCCTTGGAAGTTAAGCTTGCTTTAATCGATTGGATAGTTGTTGAAGCTGATATATGAGGTGCTACATTGCGTTGAAGTGAATCTCTTTTATTGTCGATCAAGTAATAGTGACGCTACCAATGCTTCTTTTAGAACTACGGCGACAGCTACTAGAGCGATTGATCCTCTTCTCTTATCTAATGGAGATCATCCTGGTATGCCTCTCACTGTTGTTCAATTTAATGACATGGGATTTCTAGGTTGGAGTCATACTGTGAAAATGGCATTGGGTGCAAAAATGAAGTTAGGTTTTATAGATGGTTCATGTGTTAAGCCTGTTGTTATAAATGATCCTGATTATCATAAGTGAATCAGATGTGACTATATGGTTGTGTACTGGATTTTGAATTCTATAGTTCTAAGAGACTTTTGATTCCTTCTTATATGCTCAATCTGCTGAACAATTATGGAAGGAGATTAATGAAAGGTTTGGTCAGAGTAATGGTCCTCTGATTTACCAGATTGAGCATACATTGAGTCAAACTACTGAAGGAAACATGTCTGTAGCTTCTTACTTTAGTAAGCTAAAGAGGTGTTGGGATGAATTGCATAACTTAGTTGGTACACCAATTTCTACTTGTGGCATAATGAATGAGAAATTCATTGAGATGGATAATAGATCCAAGCTCACATAATTTTTAATCAAACTCAATGATGAGTTTAAAGGAGTGAGCAATCAGGTATTGTCGATGGATCCCCTTCCTTTAGTTAATAAGGCTTATTATTTTGTTCAACAAGTTGAAAAACAGAAGGAGGTGACTAGTCAGGCTATAGATTCAGTTCCCCTATCGGTTAATAGAGGAGTTGGTGGTTCTAAAGAGTTTAATGTGAGCTTAAAAGGGTCTAAGAAATCTGGTAGAATGTATTGCATTCATTGTAAGCAAGAGGGACATCCGTATGACAGTTGTTTTGAAAGGATTAGATATCCTGACTAATACAAGGGTAAGAAGGGGAAGAGATCTAACAGGATGGCTACTCATGTTACTTCTAGTAATGGTTAGCTAAATGAAGGTGATAGGGATACACTACTGGAGTTGGATGATGATGAAGGTAGTCAAGTTAATCAGAAGATGATCAACCAAATGTACCAGGAACTGGATAGATGTACCAGGAACTGGATAGTCTTATATGGAAGTAAGGATGTCAATGGGCTGGGTCGGGCTTGGTCCTGGCCCACGGCCAGCCCCTCCAATGGGGTACCCGGCTAATGGTTGGCCCATGGCCGCTGAGCCAGGCCGACCCTTGTATATATATTTTTAATTTTAAAAAGTACTAAATGACGTACAAAACAACGCCATTTTTTCCAACTTTGGTGGGCCGCGGGTCGACCATGGTAGACTTATGGCCCGTCCAACCCAAGCCAAAAACAGGCCGGGTGGGCCGAAATTGTCATGCCTATGTGGAAGTTCAAGAAAAAGACTGCTGTTACTCCACATGATGTTGCAGGGGCCAACGTAAAATTTGTAAGTATTGCCTTTAACTCATCTGCTTTTTCTTGCTTGCACAATAATAATGTACATGGGATTTGGATTGTGGATACTGGAGCCTCTGACCATTTGACTCCATATAGGCATCTATTCTTGAATACCAAATCCCTTTCCAAACCCATTTCTATCACCATACCCGATGGTTCAACTAAACATCTCACATTAGTTGTATCTATTCATATAATCCTACATTAATCTTGCATGATGTATTACATGTACCTGATTTCAATATAATCTTCTCTCTGTTAGCAAATTACTCAAATTTGAATACCTAGTAGCCTATTTTTACCCATCTCATTGTACATTTCAGGATCATATCATTAGCAAAGTTATTGTTGTTGGAAAAGGTATTAAGGGCCTATACTATTTTAAGGTTGTTCCTTATGAAAACTCTTCAGTATTTTACTTCATTCAATTCAAAGTGTATCTGAGATAGACAATCTTTCACATACTGTCAAACATTTATGTTTTTTTGCTCAAAATAATGTAGACTTGCATACATTTCATGCAAGATTGGGGCATACTTCAGCCTCTAAACTTTGTCATGTCCTTGAATGTAAGCAATTTGATGTTAATAAATTCTTTTGTAACACTTGTATAATGTTTAAATCTCATAGAGTACCTTTTCCTAGAAACACACATATTTCATCTACACCTTTTGAACTCATTCATATTGATCTTTGGGGACCATATCGAATTGCCAATATTGATGGTTCATGATACTTTCTCACTTTTGTGGATGATTTCTTTAGGGCCACTTGGACTTACTTACTTAATCATAAGACTCAAGTTAGTAGCATTTTTAGTTCCTTTCTGAGGTATGTTTAGAATCATTTCTCGACAACACTTAAGTATGTGAGGTCAGATAATGGTTCTGAATTTGTTAATTCACAGTGTGGGAAATTTTTGAGAGAATGGGATCATTCATTAAAAGACCATGACTTATACTCCTCAACTGTAGTGTAGTTGAGAGAAAACATATATATGCATTTGCTTGATACTACTAGGTCACTCAAAATACATGCAAATTTACCTAAGTATCTCTGGGGAGAGTGCCTTTTATCAGCTACCTATCTCATTAATAAAATGCCTACACCCATATTGGCCTGGAAAACGCCCTATGAGTTGCTGTTTCATTCCACACCTAAATATACTCATTGAGAACAATAGGATGTCTTTGTTATGATGCTAAAGTTGGCCCAAAGGGTGATAAGTTTCAACCTAGAGCTAATAGATGTGTACTTATATGGTATCCTCCTACTCAAAAGGGTTAAAAACTTGTTAATCTTGACAGTAATTGCATTTTATTGAGCAGAGATGTTGTTTTTTGTGAAGCCATATTTCCTTTCCGAAATTTGCATTCTTTTGATATGTCAATTCCCACTATTCCTGTTACTGTTATATCTTCTTCTTTAAACACTTCTCCGTTTAACGAGTTTAATGGAAATTCCTCTCCTATTATTGGTTCTACTCTTTTTCCTACAAATCATTCATCTCCCAATGTTTCTATTCCGTCACTTTGGAGTCTTAATACCTCACCTTCTTTATCTTCTATGCCTATTCTTCAGAATTCACCTATAGAGATTTCTTCGAATGATATTGCTCTTTCTTCTTCACCAGTACCGAGAAGGTCTCAAAGAAGTAAAAAGTAGCCACATTGGTTGCAAGATTTTTTCTTGAGTGCCAATGCCAATGGTTTTTTTTTTCCACTTCTTATCCTCACTTAGCATCTCATCCTCTCTTTACTGATAAAGACTTCTATCATCTTCCCTATGATCATGTAGTTTCATTGGCTAGAGTTTTTCACTACTCATGAAACTGTTAACTATGTTGATGCTAGTCAGGACAAGCAATGGGTGGAGGTAATGCAAAGCGAGCTAGATGCTCTGAAAAAGAATAACACTTGGGAGTTAACTGTTTTGCCTATAGGTCATAAAGTCATTTCTTCTAAGTGGGTGTATAGGGTAAAATATAATCCTGATGAAACTGTAGAAAGATACAAAGCCCGATTGGTTATAAGAGGTTTTGATCAAAGGGAAGGTAAAGATTATAAACATACTTTTTCTCTTGTAGCTAAGCTTACATCGTAAGGATTATAAACATGCTTTTTCTCTTGTAGCTAAGCTTGCTACTGTTCGGGTTGTCATAGCATTAGCTATTGCTAGGAATTGGCCTATTCATCAAGTAGATGTTAATAATGCTTTCTTGCGTGGTTGTATTAATGAGGAAATTTGTATGTTTCCTCTTTCTGGCTATACTGAGGCTAAACTTTGTCAGGTATGTTGTTTGAAAAAGCATTTATATGGTCTTAAATAGGCCTCTAGACAGTGAAATAAAGAGTTCACTAGGTTCTTGGTTCAGCTGGGATATAGTAAGTCCACCAATGATTATTCTTTATTTGTTAAGCAATCAGTTAGTACATTTACTGTAGCATTGGTGTATGTTGATGACATTTTAATCACTGGTAATGATAATTTAGAAATTGTTGCTCTAAAGACTGCGTTGCATACCAAGTTTACTATTAAAGACTTAGGTCTTGCAAGATATTTCTTAGGAATTGAGTTGTATAGAACTGAACAGGGAACTTACTTGAATCAGAGGAAGCATCTTTTGGACATGTTTATAGAGGCTGGTTTGATAGGAGCTAAACCGTGCTCCACTCCTCTTCCACAATATCTAAAACTTTCTATTACTGAAGGAGCGCCTCTAGAAAATGCAGACGAGTATAGAAGGGTTGTGGGCGGATTATTGTATTTGACAATGACTCGTCCTGATATTTCCTATGCGATACAACATCTAAGTCAATTTTAATCTGCTCCCAAGGTTCCTCATATTCAGGTTGTTCTTTAAGTGCTCAAGTATCTAAAAAGATCTATTTTTGCCAGTTTATTTTATCCTATGTAGTCTTCTTTTTAGCTTACTACTTTTTTTGATGCAGATTGTGCATCTTGTTTGATGTCTAGGAGGTCTATTACTGGATTTTGTATATTTCTGGGGCATGCTTTGGTGTCTTGGAAGATAAATAGATCCTCAGTTGAAGCAGAATATAGGAGTATGGCTACAACTATAAGTGAGCTTCTTTAGTTATCTTATCTGCCTAAAGATTTGTGTATTCCTGTTCAATTACCTATTACTATGTTTTGTGATAATAAAGTTGACCAACAAATAGCAACTAATCCTTATTTCCATGAAAGTGCTAAGCATTTGGATATTGATTTTCACTTTACTCGTGAGAAAATTCAAGATGGTTTTCTTCAAACCGCTTATATTCCGTCTACGATGCAATAGGCTGATGTTATGACCAAAGCCCTTGGTCAGGAGACACACTCGGCTCTTTCATCCAAGTTGGGTCTTAGTTCATTTCCAACTTTAGGGGGGATGTGAAGACTAGTGTATTGTACTGTTAGACTATGTGTTAGACTATGTGCTATTATACTGGTGTATTGTAGTGTTATATTATGTAGTCCATTAACTAGTCAAGATAAGAAATTAACTTAGTTTTTACTTTACACTTTTTGGATTTTGTATATAAATGATGTATAATACACGTTTCATTAATAACAGAGTATTTCTTTCTCTCTCTAACTTTACTCTTCTCTCTCCAACTTTACTCTTCTACGACTTTCTCCATTTTCACATAACTTTCGAAACTAGCTATCACTAGGACCTTTGGATAATCTAATCTCTGTCACAAGCCTTAGATCCCTAATTCAGCAAGAGATCACGTTTGTTAAAACTGTATCCAATAAGATCATCTTAAAATAAACTTTTATTCCCAGTTCCATAAGCTTAGAGATCATCCAACATGTGTCAATAATGAGGAAGATACCATCATATGGAAGCACATTATCATAATGGCAATTTAACTGACCAATCCTATATAAAAGTAATTTAATGTAACCATAATAGAATTCCATGGACTAAGATTATTTGGTTCAAACATCAACTACATCAGACTTCCACTACATTATGGCTAGCAATGTAACACAAACTTCCAAAAGTTGATAGGTCAGAAAAGTTTATAAATCTCATTAATTGGTGCACACTATGTAAAAAGGCAGGAGAGACCATAAGCCATCTATTTTTTCAATGTGAGTTTGTGATAAATACTTTGAGAATAGTGCTACACAAATGCTACATCGTTGATGCTCCAAAGGAATGAAATAACATAATCGATTGATGCTCAACTATTAATCATCCATCCATGAAAATAAAATGGTGCTTTTGCTTAATAATTTCATATCTAGTCACAACCACTTAGGATGAGGGGAATTCACAATGTTTTCATGATAAAATCCTTAGCAAAGTGTAATGAGAACTTGTTGCAAAAAATATAAATTTATATGAGCATCTTTAAGCACAAATTTTAAAACCTGGATTATCTTATCAATACATGGAAGGTTTGATCTATATTTCTATAAGAAAGGATAGAGACCTTTATTTGTATTGATCTACGTAGCCATTAGTTATATGTGATCTCCTTCTATGGAGACACTTGATTTGTTGGATTAATTTTCCTTTGTGCACTTTTTCTTTCCTTCTAAGGCTTAATTCATTACTTATTTCTAAAAAAGAAAATTCACATCCCTCTAGATTAACTTCAAATTATAATAAATTATAATGTAGTAATCATTGTAAAAGCAGTAACCAATTTTTCCTTAAATAATTCAATCTGTACTTTAGGATCCTTTTTCTTATAAATTTATCTAAACAAATAAGTTACAACATTTATATAATTCCACATGCTCTCATATCTTATTATTCTTTATGAACTACATTATATCTCTCATTGCATCCAACAATAAAATTCATTAGAATTAGAAAAATGTTTTTTAAAACTTGATTGAATTAATTACATATCTCCTTTATAGTCACTTTCTCCTAAATAAATTAAAAAATTAGAAGAAATGTTAGGCTTTGCGATCTAAGTTGAATCTTATTAGTTAAATGTTTTAAGATTATTTTTTAGTAAGAAATCACTTTATAAACATTGCATGGGCTCTTATTCCTATATTGGATCAATTGTGAATAAATGATCAATTGTTCATTGATGGATTAATATCACATAAGAACTTACAGCTTTATGCACATTATTATCCCCCTAAAGTTTGGTAGAATTATTTCTCTAAATGCAGTATCCTCCAAATTTTTGCTATTTGTAATTCTTCAATTTTGAAACCTCCTTCTTTGTAGAAAATATGTAACCTTATAATGATTTTGGTATCTTAGAAAACAACATTGAGTATATTTATAACACTATTTATTTTTATTATAGCTAAAAAATCATATTTCATAAGAGAAACTCAAACCTCAAAGATTATTAAATTATATTTTTATATTTTTCACAACTTGATACTAATTTTCTTAAGATTATGTTAAGGATGTATTCACTATAAAATAACTTACAGAATTTTGCTCCTATTTTACTCACATATACTTAACGGTGTGATTTTTACAATGGCACTATTTTATTTAAGACTATTTACGATAGCAAAATCAACACTTATGCACAACTTTCTAGGTATCTAATAAGTGAACTTTTTATGATCTAGAAGATCCCTATTTGTCATAGTACTCCCCTCTAAAGTTAGATCTAACTTTCTTGATTAATTTTCTTAATTATTTCTCAATATTAAAAATTGAAGATTTAGAACCTTTTAAAAATTTCAAAAAAATTCTCAGTTAAGAATAAAGCAATAACCTTCAATGAAAACAATGAATTCCTTAAGTTATATATATCATTAGTGTATAAGATCTATATAATTCAATGTTAATTATTCTAAAACATCACTAATATACATTGATCCTTTCTTCATTTTTATCAGTTCACCTTTTGTTCTTTATATGAAACCTAATCAAAAATTCAGAAAATATTTTAAGATCAAATGTAATTCTCATTTTCCATCTTGTACCAAAGATACCAAAGAGTATAAATAGCTAAATATACAAACAAAATGCATAAATTAGTTCTTAGAATTAGGAAAAGATATTTGGTTTGATTAATTCCTAAAGATGTGGTAGTATACCCTATAGTATAAGTAAGAATCTTATTATTTCGAAAAGGGGGAGAAATAGTAACTAATTTATATATGGAATATGACATTGCCCCATTTCCTTAAAAAAATGGTAATCAATTTCAATATGCTTAGAGTTGCCATGAAAAACTTGATTAATAGTCATATGTAGAGCAAACTTGTTATCATAAAAAAGTTATGGTGCTTTATATAATTTTATGTTAATGATGCAGAGAAGAAAAAGTCCCAAACTATTCATTCTATTAAAGATGCTAATGCTTGATATTTTTCTTTTGAGCCATAACATGAGATAGCTAGTTGTTTCTTTAAAGACACGGAGGTGTAGTTTGCATTGAGATACACATAATAAGCAATATAATTATGTTTTATTATGCAATTTTGCATCCTACCAAGTCAACATTAGAAAAACCACAAAATGATAATATGCTTTGATTTAAAAACTTCATTCCATAATCTAACATTTCCTTAAGCTATCTAAAGATCCATTTTATGTTTTCATGTCACTTAATGTTGGATTTTAGAGCTTTTGGCATACTCAGTTTACATCTTGAACAATATCATGTTGAGTACAAGTTAACTAAAGTAATGCTCCTACCAAGTTGCATTACTAAGTTGCATTAATAGGATAAGAGTCTTGAGGTGATGGTTGTGACTTGAGTGCCATAATAGTGTTGAAGTGTGAGTTATTTAATAACTTATCTCGATGAAGAAGATTTGTTGTATAGTGACTTTATGAGAGGGTGAAATTATTGAAATGACATTACACTTTAATGTTAAGAAAGTAAGGTAGATCACCTCAGTATTTAATTATGATATGAGTTAATAAAAGTGTGAAGGAATTCAACATTATTACTTATAAGCACAATATCATCAATGTAAATAAGCATGAGTATTACAAAATGAATAAAGATGGATCAACTTTGCTACTTATAAAACTAGGACGAATGAAAATTTTAGAGAGTCTATTAAACTAAGCACTTGGTGCTTATTTAAGGCTGTAAAGAGATCTATTTGGTTTATACACAAATTTTGGTGAGTTTAAATCTTCAAATCTAGGAGTTTATTCCATGCAGACTAATAGAAGGCATTCTTCATATCAAGCTATATATTTTTCCAATTTAAAATTATTGATATTGCTATCACTAGTCAAATGTTGGTGGCTTTTATGATTGGGCTATATGTCTCTTCATAATTTATTCTTTCCACTAATGTGTACACTTGAGCCACAAGACACATCTGTATATTTTAATGAAGCTATCATATTTTAATTTTATTCTGAAATTTAGGTCTAATTATGTTAGTGTTTTCAAGTCTAGGAATATGATTTCAAGTTTGATTCTCTTATAAAGCTTGCATTTATTATTCTATAGCTTCTTTCTAATATGGAACATAAAGAGCATTTTTATAAGAATTAGGGACATCAATGTTGCAACATATGACACAAGCTATATTGTTGTGTTTATCTTAAATTCTCTATGTTTCAATTGCAAGTTACTTATCTAATTATAGATATTATGTTAATTTTGAACTAGTGATCATAGTTACACCTTGAGATGCTTAAATGTGTCCTTCATTAGACAGAGGTAAATTAGTAGTTAAACAATGACTTAAATTTGATAAATTATCAAAGTAAGATTGGGTGTGATGAGAAGTAGCCATATATTATGATTTATAATTTGTATGCATTCTTTAAGTAAAGGTGTGAGCACCCTTTTATATGGGAGGATTTTATTGTTCCTTTTCTATCAAGTTAGGTTGATTTATTTGCTCTTTATTAGAGTTAAGAGTTAGAGTTTTATTTTCTATTCCATTGCCTTATATTTCCTTATCCTCATAAGGTAGCACTGTGTGAATAATTCTTATAAATCGTGATTGATATGGCTATGTTGTTTTGTCCCATCTTCCATGTAAGTTTTAAGATTCTTGCTAGCATTGTTAGGGAAATCACAAATTGTCATGCTATCCCTTTTCATATTAGAGCTTCATTTCCTTCATTAGTGGTATGTTTTTCGTTATGAATTACATGATCTAGCAATTCGATCTTGTTAGGAAAGGTGGTAACATTTTTTTTTCCACGAGATAGATTCTTGTGTAAAGAGTAAGGAAATTTGTTTTCAAAATTGACATAGCAAGAAATATAAACTTTGTTAGTAAGAGGGTAGAGGCATCTATAGCCTTTATGTATTGGATAATACCAATGAAAATATAAGGGTACATGTAACATCCCACCCCCCTACAGGAAGGGTAGAATAGTAATTTGGCATAGGATGAGAGTGATTGGGCTTATTTAGGATTGTTCATGCATACTGGTATTGGTAAATAGTGGAATTGTTACACATGAAAACTAACTGTACATGCATTCATGATATTTCCCGGTATTTGTGCCTAATGAAATTTTGTTGTGGATAACGTGGTAATTGAGTTTGAAAAAGTCATTTGAGTGATTCTTTGTGTGTCTTGTATTTTAAGGGATTTTTAGAAATTTTTCTAGACTTTTCCGAAGAAAATTCCCGGACAGGAAAAAAATTGCCAAGTGGAGAACCGGTTGATTTTCGGTAGTAAAAATTGCTGTCCAATGACACTACAATATTGGGTATATTATTTTGGATTTGAAATTAGGGCCAATGGAATTTAATGGGTCAAATTAAGGAAATCCTATTATATATATTTTGTCTTTTTCTTTATTTGTCCTTTTCTTAAATTAGTTTTGTCTTTTCTTCTTTTCCATAGACTAGTGTCAAATTGACACATATCAAAGCATTTAATGGGTATTTTCGGTGGTCCTTTAGTGAAGGAATGAAAAGAGTCATTTGGCTTGGTCATCTCCTCCTCCACCGAAACTTCATCTTCTCCTTTGGTCTCTCCTTCAACTTTGGCTTAAATTGCTACCTTCCTCCAACCTTGAGAGCCTTCCTTACATGCATACAAGCTTAAGTCTCCTACCTTTCTTTCATGAAGATAGCCATGCATGGTGTTAGAGAAGTAGAGAAAGTATAATAGTGGAGAAGTTGTTAGTAGTTGAAGCATTTAAGAGGAAGCTTGAATTAGGTAAGAATTTCATTATGCTTTTGAAGTTATAGTAGTTTGATGCATTAATTGGGAACTATGGTTCATTAAATATGATTTATGATGCATTAATGTCATGAAATCTATGGTTTGATTTGTTGGGCATGTTTGTGGAAGAATTGATGAGGTTATGATGATTAGTGTGT
>JAOSBN010000009.1:7860189-7871710 GCA_027563595.1 Erythroxylum suave
TATGCATGAACATAAAAATGCATCTCTTGCCTCTCACTGAATACTCCTATTTACTATTTTAACCTTCCCATAGATAACGGGATGCTACAGTTGATGTCATTGAAGTCAATATAACAAAGACACAAATTGACCATATCTTACTATGATGCAAAGAAATTGTTAAGGGACCTTAGATTAGTATATATATATCAATATATGCTTGTAAGTATGATTGTGCTATATTTTGGACCGATAATAAAGATGTTGAAGTTTGTCCCATTTGTGGTACATCAAGGTGGTGAGTGGATGATCGGAGAGGAAAAAAGATACCACCTAAATTCTTGAGATACATTCCTATTAAACGACAACTATAAAGGGTTTTTATGTCAACAAAAAAAAAACTATAGATATGAGGTGGCATAAAGAGAAACACGTTGATGATAACATTATGCATCATCCACTAGATTCAATGACATGGAAAGACTTTAATAGAAAGTTTCCATGGTTTGCACAAGATTGTCATAATGTTAAACTTGGTTTACCCTCATATGGATTTAATCCTTTCAATAATATGAGTACTTCTTACAACATGTAGCTGTTAATATTAGTGCCATACAATTTGCCTCTATGAAAGTGTATGAAGGAGCCTTTCATGTTATTGTCTTTACTTATTCTAAGACTTATTGCACCTGGTAAGGACATTGATGTATACATGCGACCATTGATTGATAACTTAACTAATTTATGTGAGGTTAGATTTGAATCTTTTGATGTTGTTCAAGGTGAAACATTTACAATTCAAGCGGCTATTTTGTCGACTATAAATGATTTTTTAGCTTATAGGAATTTGTTTAGATGGAGCACTACAGGATATATGGCCTGTCTTTTATGTAACCATCAAACTTATTCAATGAGGCTACAAAGTCAATATGTTATACCGGACATCATCATTACTTAGAACATGGGCATAGATGGCAAAAAAGTGAATTGTTTAAAGGTAAAGTAGAATTGGGTGGAGTTTCTTTGCAGTTGTTTGGTGATGATATGGTTATGAAGCTATCACATTTGGATTACATTACACCTAGAAAACACCCAAGTAATAAAAAGAAAAAGTGAAATATCGTTAAGCTTAACTGGAATTTAAAAAAAGCTTATTTTTCAATTTGCCTTATTGGATGAAATTATTATTGAGGCATAATCTTGATGTGATACATGTTGAAAAAAATATTTGTGAGAATATTTTAGAAACTATGATGGGAATTGATGGTAAATAGAAAGGCATAATTAAGGTTATAATAGACTTGGAAGACATGAATATTCGTATTTGAAAAGAAGAGATGATGAGTCATACATTATTCTACCTACTTGTTACAATATGGCAAAAAGGGACAAGTAAGCTTTTTGTCAATTTCTTAAATCATTCAAGTTTCCTGAAAGGTATGCATTTAATATAGCCTGTTGTGAAAAAGTATCGAGGTTGAAAAGCCATGATTGTCATATACTTCTATAATGATTACTTCCTGATGAAATACGTGGATATTTATTAAAGGATGTGTTCATAACTTTGGGACAATTAGATCAGTTTTATAAGGAATTATGTTGTAAGACACTTAAAGTTGAAGAGATTGACAAAATGGAAACAGACATTGCTTTGATTTTATGTAAGCTTAAACTAGTATTTCCCCTATCATTTTTTGATGATGCATTTGGTAATTCACTTATTATACAAAACAAAACTTTGTGGACCGATTCAATTTTGATGGATGTTCCCTATTGAAAGGTCATTTATATTAACTTGTACTTTTTTTAAAAGTTATTAGTTAGTAACAATTGTTAATGTTTTATATTTTGTTTAGGTTTTTATGCGCTCTTAAGCGTTATGTACGTAATACAGCTCGACCTAAAGGGTAGTCTATTGCAATAGCTTATATAGTGAATGAATGCTTGAAATTTTGTTTGATATACTTAAATGACATCGAGATAAGATTTAATAAACCAAAACGTAACTTTGATTTTGATAAAGATGGTGACTTATTTGTTTTTTCCCAAAAAGTTAGGTCACTTGATGTCAGAAAATATGTCGAGTTAACTAAAGATGAATTCAAAATTGTCCATTGGTATGTTTTGAACAATTGTGAAGAAGTTGACATATATATGGAGTATGTATATTACTTTTCAATAAAATTTTCATATTTCAACGTTGTGATTCAATCTATATTTCCTTATATCTATTTACAATTTTAAATAGAGAGCACAAAGAGTCGATTCGAAGCAAAGGGATTGTTAATATTGAAGAAAGACATAAGCTTTTGTTCTTATCATGGTTTAGAATTGAGTAAGTTATATATTTATGAAATATTATGAACTTATAACAATTTGTATGTCTTCTAATTTCATTTTGTCCTACAAATGATACAATTACACAACCATAACATGCAAGAGATGATAATAACATTATATTCTTTGGCATATGAGCCTAATATTTATAGGAAAAACTATATAGATTTCCTTATCAATGGAGTTAGATTTCACATACAAGATCGAGACAGTGAACTTAAAACCAAAATTATGGGTTGTCATGACAATGATTTTATTAACTTCTATAGTGTCATCTATGAAATAATAGAGTTTCATTATATCAAGGATAAGAACGTCGTTCTATTTAAGTTCAAATGGTTTAACCTTGATGACATGAAGGTGAATGGGGAAATTATTAGCATCAATGTTAGTAAGACTTGGAATGATAATGAACCTTTTGTCCTTGCAAGTTAAGAGAAACAAGTTTTCTATCTCAACGATAATGTAATACGCAGAAATTGGAAGGTTATTCAAAAGTTTCAACACCAAAATCTCTTTGATTTTTATGAAAGGGATAATGGTCTAATCAGTGATGATGGTGATAGAGTATATCAAAAGGTTGAATTGAAGTTGAATAATGAAGCATTCGAATAGAAGATGCAAATATATCATCATTCCATAGGAGAGATTTTGATCCCAATATAGTACAACTGGATGAAGTGCTAGCCAATCTTATTGTAGAAAGAGATAAAGACTATATAGAGGATGAATTATATGACAATGATCATACTTTGGTCGAATATAATAGTGATGAATAATCGAATCATAATGAAATTATTGATGATCAGTTTCAAGATGTTAATCATGATGTGAAGAATGTATAACTGTGTTCATAAGTTAAGATCATTAAAGCACTTCTTATTGCTATGTTGTTTTAAACATTTCTTATTACTATGTTGGTTGAAGCAAAAATACCTCCCTTGTATGAAATGCACATCATTAAGTAACTAAATGCTTACTTTCTTATTAACTTTCATTCTCCAAACATGTAATAAAATTTGTTGAGAGTTAGTAACAATAGTACCAAGACATGTAACAAATTCCTTATTGAAAGAAACTACAATCATTTTAATGATGATTTCTGAACTACGATTCAAATTTTCTTTGTATTTATTAGATGGGTTATTTATAGACAAAGAAAAGTCAAGACTTGTAAAGTTTTTAGTTCTTTCTTTTACCAAATAATGAACTTTATAATGAACAAAACACGTAAAAAATGTTTCTAATGTATATCAAAATGTGGGGCCAAAGATCCAATCAACTTTTTTATTAAATAATATATTTCTATAGCAGGAACTAATATAGCATAGTAACAAGTTCATGGCCTAGAAACCTTTAAAAGTCATTAAAAAAGATTAGTAAAAGAAGAAACAAGTAATAAGAATAAAGAATAACTAAAAGAAAAAAATTCTTAAAGTTGCCTTTGGTTCCAATCATCTCTGATTATGATTTGTTCATGTTTTTTCAAATGCTTCAAAATGATATAAGGAAAAAAGTTACAATTATTTGTGTTATTAGTCTAACTAGTTTTATTTTATATTGGAAAATCATTGAGAAATTATTTAATAATATTTTATATTGGAAAATATTTAATTATATCATTATAGATATTCAATACAATGACACTTGGATGAAACAAGGGAAAGAAGGTGGTAACTAGCAAAGATGTTCCTCCCCCCCAACAACCAAATCAATTCGACTTTATCCACCAACAACAATCGACTTTATCCACTAATGAAGCAAGTCAACAACAACTTCTATCTATCTCAACTAGTGTTGAGGGATCTTCAGGTATGTTAATCTTTACCACCTATAATTAAACTTATCCTCAAATATATATTTACATCTTTAACATGCTTTTTCTTATCATTACTTTTTCTTGCCAGTTTCAATACCTGCATCAAAAAAAGAGATAGAGGTATCACTAAAGGTTATGAGCTACAAAGTATGAATGTTGCGATAAACAACAAGTTTTTTATGCATGTTGACCCCAGACAAAGTCGTCTTGTTGACAACATCCAATCAGCAAAATTTTTCAGTAAGTTAGGGGTCATTGTTAGGAATGAATTGCCTTACCTTCAACATGCCAAGCAGTAGAAGGAAGACAACTTGCTACAAAATGTCGTGGACAAAGTTTTGATAAATTTTCATTTTAGTTATGTTTTTTTTACTTATTTAAAGACTAATTTCACTTTTACTAATTGTTCACAGTTGAAGCTCAATATTGTCGATATCGAGAACCCTGAAGTTTTAAGCTGTTTGAGTTCATTATTAACTCAAGGATCATCATTATCAACTACGTAAAAACTAAAAACCTTTTCCTTCGAATGAAGAGGCAAGGAGACATGCTCCCGAATAGGTGACTCAAAAAAATTGGAGTCAAATATGTTATTATTAGGCATCTGCCAACGTGAGGTTTGTCTTCTTTCTCTTCACATTTGCTTCAATTAATCTTGTTATAATAATGACTATTTCTTTACTTTATTTAAGAAAAGTGTGAGAAAGACAAGGTTAATAGAGGAAAAATGAAAACTCCTCACAACTAAGGTTCAAATCCTTTGTTGTCGTACAAAATAAATTTGTAAGTTCTTTGTTTAGAAGTCATAATTATATAGAGTAATACAATATTATTTATTGTGTTTCAATTCTTTTTTTCATAAAACAAAGTTAGAAGGAACTACGTGGAGAAGAATGTGATAGGATCACTCTCTACAAACTTACACACTATAAGGAAAGTGAAGGCTAGACATCTTAAGAAGAGCAAAATAATTATGTAAGTATAAAATGTTGTTAATTTTTAAGTTTATTTATTTATTTAGTACAAACTAATAATATTTGAATTAAATATTTTTTAAAATTTTAGAATAAGATGCAAGAATTGTTGTAAAGAGCATTATCTGATGGAAATGACCCAAATGTTGATGAGATTTGCAACAATGTCCTAGACAAAAGATCATGGTACATCAAAGGTCTTAGTTATGGCCCTAAGCCAATTGATTCATCATGACCAACATATGTAACAACACTTTAAGATGAGAACTGGTCGGTTAAGGCTTAGTTAAAATGTAATAAAGAAAAGCTAGAATGTAATGAGCAAAAGTTAGACTGTATTAAACGAAAGTTGGTCAAGCTTAAAAAGGCAGTCAAACAAATACTTGGCCCAAATTATGTAAGTAATAGTGACGATTACTACTTAGTACGAGTATTTGGCAGAAACGCTTCTTTTTGATGGATGACAGTACTCACTTACATGGAAGTTAAGGAGAGAGCATATTTTTCAATTTTTTGTGTCTCACTTCCCATCTAGGATAGAAATATAGTAAAGTCCCATAAAATATATCATATACATTTTTATATCACAATATTGATAAAGAAGTTAAGTTAAGGTTCAAATTGAATATTTCTGAAACATTAGGGTGTGAATTATGCCTATGGGATTTAATTGGGGTTCCTTTATATTCAACTTCTCTTTAAGGCTCATTGAATCTAATGAATGTTGTATTAGGTTAAGTATCCTTTTAAAAATTTATGAGAAAATTTAGATGTATGTTACAAACAAGCTTGACGTTCTAATTATGGCTCTAGAAGTTTTGGCTATAATAAGTAATGCTGAGGATTTGCTCTAATGGGGATGTTGTGCATGATGATGAAGTTGATATAGATACTATTGGAGAAGAGAGTAGTATCGATAAGGATCTAGGAACTTATAAGAATGAAGTTGAAGACAACAACGCAGTTAAAGTTTAAAATGATAATGAAGTTGAAGGAGTATATAATACATTTGATGTTTCAATTCCAGATGACCACAAACTAACGAATATTGTCTCAAGTGATTGTGAAAATTTCATTGACAATGATGGGTACTTTAGTCGAGAAGAGCCTAAGGAGCCAATTAGGTGGAATAAGTGTTAGACATAAAATAGGTAATGGCACATCACATTGAACATTAGGTATAGAATTAAAACGCTAAAGAGTTTGAAGATGTTGTTGTTGATTGTTCAACTGCAATAAGGATTAATGTTAGATTCAGAAAAAGTGAGTCTAAGTAGATTAGAGTTGGATGTGTTGAATGATGCAAGTGGGAACTGTATGCAGCCCATGATAGTAAGGATAAATATTTCAAAATCAGGACATATAGATCTAAACATACATTTTTTCACAAAGAACAAGCTTAAAATGGTATCAACAAAGTTTTTATGTTGACGCTTATAAAACATAATCCTAAAGAAGCGTAGCATAACTACTGCATAGATGATTGAAGAATGCATGGAAAAGTTGAACATATATTTGCGAATTCAACTATATGTATGACTATTAAGAGGAAATTAAGGAAGGAGAGAGTGTGAAACTACGCTTGTGAATATTCCAAATTGCAAGTTTATCATGTAGGTGTTAAAACATAGCATTAATGATTCAAAAGTGGGACCGTAATTGGCAAAGAATCAAGAAACCTTGTTATTGCAATTCATGAGGTTACATATTTATGTTGAACCAAGGGAGATTCCAAGTGATATTTTGGTGATAAGAAAATAGAATTACAGCTATTATGTTTATTATTTTGGAAAAAAGAAATATTAATTAGAACAAATGAAGCATAATTCAAGAAGATGATGCATAAAGTTGAGCAAGAGAAGTTAAAGTTTATAACTGATGAAATGATGATCAAAATAAGTAAAAAAGAAGATCCAAGTTCATCAAGGTCATTTTAAATTTTATATTATTATTTGTAATCTTTCTTTTTTAATTTGATAATCCATAAAGGCCAATAGTTAGACATCGTCACATGTAATTTAAAGATTCTTATATCTTGCAAAATAATGATTATATGAAATACACTACTCTTAAATTATATCTAGCGAGCCCATGTTCAAATTTGCATGTCAAGTATTGAGAAATTTTATCCTAGTCAATAAAAGCATCAATATGAGTTGTACTTGTATTATGCTCATTTGCATGCTCATTAATAGGTTGGTCAATATTAAACTTATATACATACTCATGTTGGTTAATAGTTTAGTTTATAATAATTTGCTAGTTTTACAAACATGATTTAAAAGGAAATATAGATAGGTTGATCTATGATCTTTTAAATTGTCATTTGAACTTAGAGCTCTTAAGTTTAAAGGTAATCATAACGTCACTTCAAGATAATTACAAACTATTATAAGCAAGAGGAGAGCAAAAACTAGGACTAATGGCCAACAAGTTAATAAACTAAACAATTGTTGCATCTTTATAATTATCATATCGTTTTATTTTGTACTAAGACAATTTATTTGTTGTATTTGTAAGCAAATCTTATATTGTTTACTTAAATTGAATGAATGTTTTTTATTTTACTTAGATGTTCTTATGACCCTATCCTACATTGCATCTATGAACACAAGAAATACAAATTGATGTATCAATATGTATACATGATAAATCTCCATATATAGAGAATTTGTTCTTTGATTAGAAATAATTAAATTGTTGGTATATATTAGCTCCCAGAGCATAATATGCTAATTTTGGTATTGTGCATTTGATGTATTTCTTATGGATCAAATATAAAGTATATCTCTAAACTGTAGATTATATTTTAATTTAATCATTAATAGCCAATATTAGTGTATTTTATTTAGGTTTTGTAGTAGTCAAGTGCTTTTCTACGAGAAGTTTTTGAGATGAATGCTTGGTTTCGGTTTAATAAGTAAAGAAACTCTCCAATAAACTAACAACCTTTTCCTTAAAGTATTTCTTAGTAGTGTTCAAATCATAGCTTGTAACAAGTTTATATTGTGAAACACCATCCATATTGTTGATCAATTTACTAGTAAAATCCAAGATTTATAGCTTTATTTAATAATAAAAAGAATAACTACATTTATAGAAGTCAGCAAAATTTTACAACCATATAAAAGACGAACCATGAAGAAAACTGAATAAATCCTATAATTATGTTGCATAATATTAGCCTCAACTCTTTTTTCTCTCTTAGTTAACATCTTAATGTCTTGCTTTATAATTTTTAACTACTCATCATATTCCTTTGTTTCAAGTATACTTCTCCCTTTTCCAACCTCCTTCATTGCAAATATATCTTTCCTTAACTTTTGAATAACATAAATAATTCTCTTAAGAAATTACTTAGCATGCCATTAGAAAAATTCATAATTACTAATAGAGTAATTAGGGCATCCTAAAAGTCTTCTACCCAGATTATTATTGCTCCATGGTGTCCTCAAAGAAGTATCAAGTCGACATAAGCAAACCATTTTTATTAACATTATTACAATTAGAACTACATGATATTGAGAATTCCATTTGTGAAATTATAACAAAAGTTCCATAGTCATTATGTTCAATCAACAACATGATTATTCCAAAGATATCAAAGGAAATGACCATTTCAAGAACAAGCACAAAGGTTGTAGTAAACACATATATTCTTAAGAGACATATGCACTGCAAAATGCAATGTAACTCCTAGATTTATGCACTGCAAAATGTAGCGTAATTTATAAAATTACTAAGCTTTTAGCTTATTACTTCATTGCATCTTTAACTATATGGTTCCTATCAAGAGAGTTGCAAATTATATTATTCTGAAAAACTAAAAAAATATCGCATTTCCAATAAAAGAGAATCAAACGTATACAATATGCTACTCCATAAATAAATTATGCCTAAGAGTATAATCAACTGTGTCCACCATTTGCTAGGCCACATAAAAAAGCCCATATGAGAAAAATGCACTTTATAACTTTTGGATCTAATTTATTTGTGTTAGGATAAAGCTGAAGAGCAAAACAAATACAACCAAATACCTGAGGATTAATGGAAAAAGGGTTTTGACAGGGAAACATAATTAAGAATGGAGTTTTACCAATTAACACAAAATATGACATTCAATTGATAAGAAAACATACAGTGAGTACATCTCCCCCATAAACTTTTCAGTGTATTCACGTTGATTTAAAGAGTATGAATTGTTTTAACAATACGATGGAGTTTTTGCTCAGTTACCCCATTTTGTTGAAGAGTGTGGGGTAAGAAGATTGATATTGAATACCTTGCTATTTCAAGTAACTTGAGAATAAGCCAGAGAAATGTTCTTTAGAATTATCACTACAAAGAATATTGATTCAAGTATTAAAGTGATTTTGAATTTAAGTACAAAAAGAACAAAATATAGAGAATAGTTCTAAACGATCTCCTATTAAATATATCCAAATTATTCCAGAGAAATTAAAAAAATTACAAAATACTAAAATCTCAACTTGGACTTGACACGACCCGTACCCTAAATCTTTATATGGATTGACATAAAAGGTTCTTCAACTTCATTATTAACTTGACGGAAAAACAACATACGACGATGTTTTCCACACTGACACAACTTACAATTTAAACTAGAAATAGAATCTAACCTTAGCATTACTTTCTTGAGATTTCCAATGATGAATGACCCAATTGACTATGGATATCAATGGCCAAGGCTGAAACTGCATGTGATGGATGATTGCAATTCGCCAAAATAGTACATTCATTTGATTCACACCCTTCTCCAATCGTCATCTTGAACTTCAAATCCTAGATAATGATATTATCAGGGTAGAAACATACAGAACAATTTAGTTTTTTAGTTAATTTTCTCACAGACATAAGATTGAAAGAAAAGTTTGGTACAAATAATGTAGAGGGTAATATGAGAGAAGGTCCAATATGAGAGGATCCGACATCTTTAATGGTGTTAGTAGATTCATCATTAATAGTAAGTTTATCATTATAACAGGTAGGTAAAAGAATGATACGGCTAAAGTTGATTATTTTACCCAAAATATGATCAGTGGCATCAAAATCTATTACCTATGACTGTTTTGTAGGGATAGATGAATAACAGGCGATAGGGTTACTCGATGAGTAATAGATGCCATATAAGAAAGGTAATGTCTGCCGAGTTGACTGATACTGCAATTACTTAGTATAGTCATCCTAAGATGAAGTAATAGACGATTGTGACGATGTAGTCAAAGAATGCTCTTTAAGAGATGAAATATAAGTTGCTCGCAAATGGGGATATTTATCCCAACAAGACTTTTCATCACGTCGGCCTTTATTACAATATGTATAATGGAGTTGTAAGCCTCTACCACATCCTCCTCTACCACTACAACCCCTAAATCCTCCTTGACTTCCCCCATGACTTCCTTTGACTTGTGAATCAAATTGTGCTGCAAATGTTGATCTATCAAACTTATTCTCTGGTATGTTTGTCTTAGTCATAGAGTGAGAGAGTCCACAGTACATTTCAACTAAGGATGGAAAGTCTACTACTCCCAAGATTTGCGCTCACACATGCTTAAACTTAGGTTTCAATCCAACCAAAAATCGTCATAGTCACCAAGTGTTCTCATTGAATTCGCATGTCCTTAATGTCACATGTGATCAGTAATAGAGAATTCAACTCTTTAAATGCATGTTTCACTTCCCCAAAGTATTCAATCAAACTTTTCTCTTTGTTCGGACTGAAATAACTCAACAAAAACATCATACATGCAAAGCATATTATTGGAGTAAAGAAGCTTAGTTAACATAAGAGAATAAGATAGAGATTTAGAGTTCCATATAATTGAAAAGAATATGTAGTAATTGTGTATCATTAGCTTGCCAATCTTCATGCACTTTCTGGTCAGTTGGGGATTAGATGTAAAATGAGACCACTTTCTCTAACCTGTAAAAAACAATTTTACATTTTTAGACTATAAAGAATAGTTATTACCATTCAAACATTGTTTGGTAATTTAAAAAGTTGAGGAACTCATTGTTGAAACACTTGTCAATGATTTATTGTTAGAATCTGACATCTCCCAAGTATATTAGACAGATTTCCTAGCGTAACGGGCACTCGTAACGCTGTTGATGATGTTTCGAAACGTATTAAAGACTTTACTACTATCAAAATACCCATATTCTGGTTAGTTATGACATGAATTAAGACTAGAACTTCATTCAGGTCGAAGAGGTGAGTTGACCCATCAAACTACCATCGTTGATGGTCACTAGAAAGTGGTGCAGGACGGACATGCACCAACTGTTGGTGTATGCCCTTGCAGCCATTTTTGGTTGTAATTTAAATTGTATAAAATTTGTTTTATTCAATAAAAAGGCATTCTTTATCTTTGAGTATTTTTAATTATTT
>JAOSBN010000009.1:7873826-7888340 GCA_027563595.1 Erythroxylum suave
AGCTTAGAAACCCTAAGATCAAATGGGTTCTCTTAAACCATCTTCTTCCAACACAAAACCCCTTTCTCTCTCTAGAATTCCTTCATTCTCAACACAATCCCATTTCTTTACTAAAGCAAGAAGAATATGATGAACTTATCTAAGAAGCTTGATTTCTTCTTCTTCCTATGATTTTTCCTTCCTTTCCCTTCTTTCTCCACAATTTTTCTCTCTTTTCTTCTTCTTTCATGTTTTTCTTCCTCTCTCCTTCCTATTTTAAGACACAATTTAGCTTGCTCTTCCCTTTTTACCCTTCATTTAATTAGTCTTTCCAATTTTGTCCTTTTTTGTCTTTTATGGCTCTAACTCCTTTTATCCACTTAACACCATATTAATTCTAACTATGTTCCAATATTTCCATCAAATCTTTAATCTTCATTCATGCCTACTAAATTAATGACTAAATTCTAAAAATAAATAATTAACCCAAAAGAAAAATATAAATAAATAATTAAGAAATTAATAAGTAATTTAACACAAAAATAAATAAATAAATAAAATCAAGATCCAACAATATTAAAACAAACAAAAGAAATAACAAAAATTAAATATTTACGGTAAGAATGGCTTGTGGAGATGATGGTGGCGACGGTGTGGGTGAAGGAGCTTCAAAATTGTTCCTCTGGTAGAAGTTGAGGAACCTCTTCTTCAAGCTGCGTTGTTCCTTGTAGGCCTATCTCATTTAGATGCGTAGCTCATCGAGATGGGATGTCATGTGCCATTTGTTAGAGGCCATCTAGTCGAGGATTTATTGAAATCAGTCGACCCTTGTTGGCATACTTGGCTCTGCCTCTACTGCTTCTTCCTCTAGCTCTAGGACTGCTCAGGAGGTGGAAGGTCAAGAAACGAATGTATCTTGGCCCCTCCTATTCCCCACTGCATTACTCGTCTGAAGATTGCAGAGTTAAATATAATGGACCTCCACAATCTCAAAGCACCTCAAATATGATATGTCAAACATATCGTGTAGCATTGTACGCACCTCGTCCATATTAAGGTTATAAAAATAAGCTAAAGCAGTAACAACATGTGACATTCCAAAATGTGAGCTCCTTTTATTAACAACACTTACTATTGAACCAAAAATTTTAAAAGGTGTGTTGTTTTTTACTTTTCGATCCATGCACCATAAAAAGAACAGTTCTTTCGCTGACCATTTGCTGCTTTCAGTCTTGTTAAACATAGTCAAATGCATAAATTTGTGCAGGAGTAAATGCTCAGCAATACGGATTAAAGAATTCGTAGCATTCCTATAGTCAAATTTTCCTTCCCCCGTTAGAGTTTTCCAATAAGAATCAATGTCAAAATTAGTGTGATCATATAAAATTTTCATATTTGGCAAATTGAAAAGACCGTGCATGAAATTATAATTCAATTTGTAAGTAGTACTGAATAACCTAAACCAGAAAACATCCATTTTAGGGGTATACCAAACAGTAGTGAAAAACTCGATGGTCATCATAGGATGAATAGGCTCATCACAATAAACAAACCTATTCCAACCTATGTTGGCAGCTAGTTGTTCAATTTTTTGCCTCACTCGTATGTTTTCTAACAATTCAAAATCAAAATACCTAAGAATGACTAATTCTCTAATCCTAAAGTCTCGAAAATGCATACCTTTTTCTTCCGAGTAAATTAAGAATGGGGGCCGATAAGTTGTTGTTAAATCAGATTTACCTTCCCCGGAAACTTGACAGCAGAGTTCGTCAACCAATTTCCTAGCCATTATCTTCGTTCGTGTCATTGTAAGAAGAAAATCTGCAAAAATGAGAGAAAGAGAGTGAAATTCGTATTTTAGAGAGAGAGAGAGAGCAAAATCTTACCTAAATCCTTGTGTTTTGGAATCACTAATGCATGAAAAACATGAAGGAATGTAAGATTAATGAAAAGAGATGAAGAAAATACCAAGAATCTAGACGAAAAATGAATAGTTTTAGAGAGTGGGAGGATAATTTCATAGGTTAGATAGAGAAAGAGTGAAAATTTAAAGAGTGGGTGAAAGAAGAAGAGGGGAGGGAAGTTTAAATTTCCCTCCTGGATGGAATTCCCATGATCGTGGGAATCACCATAACTCCTAAGAACGTGGGTTTTTTCTCCAAAAACTTTTAGAGAGGTTTCCCACAGTCGACGGAATCACTTCAATTCCCACAAACATAGGAATTGGTGATTCTTCCACTTCTAAACCTGCTTCCAACCTTACATGTTTCTCCATGATCCCAAAACCTATAAATACATCAAAATAATATCATCAATAAGAAATTTTTTAAAACAAATTGAAATTCGAACAAAATCCAAAGAAAACGTCAATTCAACTCTAATCAAACATGATCCTAATTAAAGAAATCAAACAAACAAATAAACAAGAACAATCGAAAGGAAATAAAGTTCCATGGGTTGCCTTCCATGCAATGCTTATTTTAACATCTGTAGCTCGACTCTCTATCCTTGAAAACTCACCTAGAATTAATTATAAGCGGCTTGCTTCCACCTTTTTCATTCAACATCAATTTTGTAACCTGTAAGTAAGCTACAATTTGCTAAACGAACAGAAGGACAATATTGATAAAGTTGAGAAAACCAATTAATTTCATCAATGTCCTTTTCATTAATGGATTGTTAATAAAATAGGGAATAACAAAACTCCCTAAATCTTCCATCAAATCCAACAGTTTGTCCTGTACGAAGGTGAGTTCCTCTATTTCTTCCTTAATCACCATCTTCTCCTATGCTTCTTCCGCTTTACAAACAGAGACTTTTATAACTTCTTCTAACTCAATGTCTGTTGTCATCTGTTCTTCGTCCAACTGGTCTTCAGAATATTTGAACACATCAATTGTCTTGAATGAGCTACTATCCTTTGGATTCTTTAATACGTCATTCATGTTGAATGTCTCTTCATCATCATCAATCCAAAGAATAAGGTTCTTGCATAGATATCTACCCAAGGTTTTTCGATGTTCAAGCATGGTGTACTAAGATCTGTCAGATAGTAAGAGAGGTTTCCATTGTTTTCTTCATTCTCTTTCTTGATTTCTAGGTCTTCTGTAAGGTAGTATGGTTTATCGCTGGTTCTTCTAGCTCTACCTAATTCCTAAGTGTAATAGCCTAACATGGCTCTATTGAATTTACTATCATGCTACGTAGATAGTTTTCCACACTTTGCTTACAAAATTTACGGGAAAACTGTCTTATTTGAATCTTCAGGTTTTGAATAGAAGCAACATGATTTTTAAGAACTTGATCGAATTTCTCTTCTAACTTTCCTCTTGGTTAGAAAACATCTACTTCTGATTCTTTTCCATATCTGTTAGCTTCAATTTGGACTCCCATGAACTGGACTCATCTTACTGAAATTCAAATAGGTCTTGCTGTCCCATGTGAGTACTTCCATTATTAGATCAATAAAAATCTAGCTAGTTCTGCCACCCCGTATTGTACGTGTTTCAATAAGGATCAGTACTTCCCCAACCATACTACGCCTCATTGTAATTTCCAAAATTTCCTTGCTCTACATAATAACTATCTTCCATCATTGCTCTTTATGTTTCTTCTCTGCATCTAGCTCTTCTGATATCTCATTCCTCATTCTAAGATGTCTTGATGTGTTTTATGATATCGGATAGTCGTTGTTACCAAATTATATTGATCTTCGCGTGCTCCTTATGTTCGTGCACCTGCTATTACATAAGGAAAAGTATCAAAAAAATTTAAAGCAAAGTAATCTAAATTAAACAAGATGTTAAACAATCAATCCACAACAACAACACCAAAAACTTGTTGATGATAAAAACAATCTACTCGTTTTACGCTCAAAAACTGCAAGTGTACAGGTTGTAACTTGTAGCTTAAAAGTGGATATCGATCCCATAGGGACTGATTCACAGACACCACTTAATCTAGATCAACATTTGTTTAAGAAATAAAATTGTTTTTTATGAAAATAATTTAGAAAATTAAATTAAAATTAAGAGGTTAATAATGAACAATGAACAATGAACAATACTACCAATGTAGAAAAGATGGTATTCAAGAATCTAAAGACTAGACATTACCTTCTCCCTATTATGTCTCCCTCTTATTTTATTGATCGAATTATAACTCACCTAAGATTTTTGAATGTATTAATTAACCTCTCTCAAGATGTAATTAATTTCCCCAAATTGAATTTAATGGGATCAATTGAATGATCTCTCAACCTATCCAATCACTCTACTAATTTCACTAGGTATTAAGCTATCCTATAGGTGCTCAATTAACCTAGCCGAGATCTCTTTTCTAACTAGTCACTTAACGTGATGATTGTAAGTTTATAGGTTACCAACTCTTGTTGTAAAATCCTACACAAATTTATCTTACTCACTCTCTCAATTTATTACAAGATAGAAATAACATCAACAATCATCAAAGACACTTTCATTCAATTTAACAAAATAGGAGTTTAACACAATAGTTCAAAAACAATCCCTAAAACTAAATCAGCCTAACATGGTCTCCATAACATCATCACCATTCAAATAAATCATTTTACAAAAAATAGAAGTGATCAAAGTGTTAAAAAATTGAATAAAAAGACTCCTTCTCTTCTTTGCCAAAATATGGAATTCTTGATGTTGATGAGCTATTTTCCCCAATCTTTATGATAGTCCTTGACTTTAATCCTTCCTCAAGACTTCAAACATGTTTTCTTTACTCAAGAAAGCTCTTTTCCATAGAGGAGTGTCATCCCCTCTACCCTGGAGGCTTAACTATGCTTTTATAGACCAAAAACTCTAAGTTTAATAAAGCCTCGCATAAGGTCTCGAATTATAATTCCCACGATTGTGGGAATTGGCAGCAGGACTCCTATTCTCTTCTCCTTTTTGATCTGTAGCTCAATCTCCAAGTTGCTCCATCTTCATTCCTACATAAAAATAGTCAATTCTTACCATAGATTAACACCAAACATAAAAGAATAACAAAGGAAATCAATCTAAATGAAATCATACAAAATGACTCCTAAACTACAACAATAATCAACAATTATGCAAGAAACATATGCCAATTACATATAAAACATAGACTAATGCACAACAATCATATAGTAAAGAAACGAGTGGTGGGCTATGCTGAGTGAGGAAAGTCATGAAAATAGTAATTATGTCATTATTTACATTAAAAGTGATTTGAGAGGTACTGTATAGTACCTATTATAGTGATTGGCTTATTTTTCAGAATTAACGTTTTGAGAAAACTTATTGCGACTATAGTTTATTGTTTAAGGACAAAGGAAAATGGAAAATAGAAACTTTTATCTTATAAGTTTAATTTCGGAAAGCATTTGAAAATAGTATTTCAGAAAAATTGGAATTGTGTTTTACGAAATGTTATGTTATTACCAGATTTGATGATGCACGAATAAATTGTTATGGAAAATGTTTTACCATAAGCTTTATGATTGTATGAAATATTTTAGTTATGTTGTTATAAAAAGTTAACTTTTCGTATTATTTTTATGTTTTTAAACAAACCACCCCAGGTATGCGTACAGGTGTTGTTGTAATTGGGACTCTGCCATAGGATTAGTTGTGTCGTCAGGTGCTATTGTGTTTGTCTTATCTTTGTTATATATATGTTTGCTCGAAATTGAGTTATGAGATAGTAAATAAAAAATAAAAAAAATTCCCACTATTTTCTACGCTTTTAATTATTAAAGTATAAAAGTTTTTAAATAGTTGAACGACTTGGCTTTGCGGGAACCCTTCGATCGAGTCAGATATCTATTAGAGAGCGATCATGGGGTCACTGGGATGGCTCCACTCGGGTTTTAGAAGGGGAACTCCGGGTTTGGTTCTTTCACTTTAAGCCTCCAAAGTTATCTTGTATAGAAATTACTGTGTTTTGATATTATCTATGACCCATTTTAATTATGGGTAGTTCAGTCGTTACTCATTTGATGTAGCATAAACTATATAAAGGTAATTGAGAGATCAAGATACTATTCATCACGCTAAAGTAATTAGGGAGAATGTTATCTTGTTTACGATTAGTATTAATTCAAAAAATCCTTGGCTAAGGTGGAATGACACTTTATAAATAGTTTACAAATGTCATTAATTTAATCAATAATTAATGGCAGAAAACTATTATGATTGGACTCAAAATAGAGTAAACATTAATTTCATGTTCTATGTTTAATTAGAACATTGTATGATGAAAGGATTTAATTATACGAAAACAATCATGTACAGAAAGGTTAATCAAAACCACTTTAATATTCCTAAATATTTAGGAGGTCATGATGTATTGCTAGATGTCAATCTTGATCTATGTTATAAATTATTTACTTAGAGAATTAAAGATAAATTAAAAAGAGTTTTAATTTAACTTATTCTAATTGTGAATTTGAATTATAATTTATAATCATTGTCAACATATTTGAGAGCATAATGGGTCTCACATAAAGACCAAGTTAGACTTGATTGTAAATTAAGTTTGAGAAACTGTATGATTACATATATGATATTTAATAAATAAAGATCCATATGAGATATTGGATCTTATATTTCAGTACAATTATTTATAATTCTATTTAAATTTCAATTAAAATTAGAATTTAATTTCAATTAAATTATTAAAATGTCCAAAACTTATTATAAATAAGCTTAAGCTCTAATTGAGCTAGCAACTCTTACTTAATCTTCTATGTAAGAGTTACAAAGTTCTGTCAACCTGTTATGTAAATACTGTTAGAGGTCGAAAACTTGTACGACTAAGGTGGTTAAGATGAGCTAGTTTTAGAAACAGTTCAAGGGATACGACATGATTATGATCAAGTTTCGAAATAAAGTATGCATTAAGATTCATCTTTTATTATGATTCATGCATTAATCATTTTATAGAATTAAAGTGATCTTGGTTTTCAAAAGATCAAAATACAAAAAAGTTTTGCAATTATTATACTACAATTGAGATCAGATCCTGTCCCGATTTACCACCAACGTCTCAAAATTCTCTCTCTGATTCATCATTAAGAGCTTATACTGTTAATTGAATATTCAAATCTATTAGTCCACCAATTGTGTGGTTAAATTATCAAATCTAAGGCAATTTGCTTCTTGTTCTTCTTCTCTTCTGTAATATTATACTTCATAAGGAATGAAGTGCTTCTTCCTTTTTCTTTTACAATTCTATTATATCTACTTCTATTGTTACATTATCACCAACCCCTATCGTCATTCATCTATAATGACGTCCACTCAAAAGGTATGAAACAGAGATGACAAGGACCTTAAAAAGAAAAAAAAAAGAGTAAAAGTTAGAATAACGAAAAAGAGAAAAAGAGCCAAGGGAAAAATATTATGAAAACGGATTATCACAATGGGTGAAAGTGAGAACAAAACAAGATAAATTACCAGATAAATATTTTGCATTTGATTCCTAAAACTTAATACCGCAACAAGAATTATAAAAATTTTATCAATTTTGAAACTATATCATAAAAAATTATTAGCAATTTTTAACTTTTGTAAATATAAAACGACAACTATCTGAGAGCTAAACATGCTTTAAAATGTCGATGTTAATTCGTTTTTTTCTTACAACCAACAACAAAATCAAACAACCCTAAGCTTTTGTTACTTTTCTGTAGTGTTTGTCACTCTTACCGATGGAAAGAGGCATCCTTGACATTTCTAACTAGAAAGCACTATATATCACTTACTATTTGTTCCATTATAAGTCTTCAACCCAAATTCTATGCAAGTTCCTATCATAATAACATTTTTTAAAGACTAAGCAGGCTATCGTCAACTTTAATTATAAACGATTGTGGTCGTTGGATATACAAAGCCAAAAGAAGATTAGTTAGCCGATTGATTTTTTAAAGACTATGCAGGCTATCATCAACTTTAACAATAAAGGATTGTGGATCGGCTAACTAATCTTCTTTTGGCTTTGTATATCCAAGAAAAGATAAACATGTCAAATCAAGCTAACATGACACAAGTTTTATATAACGTACTTAAAAGCAGCAAATTATATCCACAAACAAGTATCTAATTCTAGTAACCCAAAGTATTGCAAAGTTAGGAGGAGCAGCAACAAGAATCTGTCATGGAAGGGTAATCTCTCTTTTTCTCCTTATTCCTTACATTAAGCCATCATTTGCTGGTGAAAATTAATTAAAACACGGTGGATTTTCATTTGATTATTTGACAAAAAAAAAATCCCTCCGATGTTATTTAATTTCTTCAGGAAACCAGCAAGAGATCAGTACGTAATCAAAGAATTACCGATGCCAGAGAATCAAGGCCTACTGCTGGACAAACTTGACACACTAACGGCGGCTGTCTCAAAAGATGGATTTAACCCAAACGAGGTTCATAACAAAGCTCTGGACAACCTTGTTAATGTAAACTCACTCTTCACAATTGCCGTGTTTTTGGGCCTATCTGTTGCTTCTCGCAATCAACAACCTCTTGAAGACCGTAGTGAATGTGCCGCAGACCCATGGGTGGCAAAAAGTCTCGTAGTCTACGAAGTAGTCTCCTTCGGATGTTTTCTGTTATCAAACCTTGCAGCCAAATCGATCAAAGCCTATCTTTACGTCTTCTCCAATGCTGATTTCAGGAAAAGATCCTTATGGAAGTATTTGAGAGCCCTGATGTTCATGTTAGCAGTACTAGCATCGATCACAGGAGTCTTGTTTCTTACCCTTTCAATGGTTCACGTCGTCGAGATAAAGATTGGCAAGCTGTCTTGTGGGAGTTCTCATTCTCTAACGGCAGTCGTTTCACTTTGTGTTCTTGTCGTCTCAGGTTTGCTAATGTACCTACCATCAATGGTGTTTGTTATGGTTTATTGCTTTGGCAATACGGGCAAAAGTTGATGCTTATCTGTGTAAAAGGAGGCACCATAAATACTGGTGAAGCTCCAAAGTCATAAGGGCCTCTGGCAACAGTTTCATCTGTAGCAACTGCTATGTATGTCGTGTAATATTTAGGAGCTCCGTCGGTGCTTACTTATATTTCCTCGGTTCTTCCAAGATCTTAAAACTACTTTACTTAAGTGAAGTGATTTACTACTTTAGCTACTTAAATTACCAAAGATTTTGGGAGTATTATTAAAAAGTCGAATGAAGTGATTTTATGAGTCATGATCATAGCCTACTTAAAATAGGTCATACATATTATATTTTTTCATCTGATCTTTTATACGTATGACCCTTAAGTTCCTGGTTATTTTAAGCAATTAAATTAACTATTGATTTAAGCAAATCATGATACCAATTTATCAGATTATAAGTGGATTAACTCACGAATTCTTCGATAGTTAACTATCCAACTTATGAACCTTTCCAAAGATAATTACCGCACAATTTATTCTTTCACCATACTATACCTCACTTGGTTCAGAGTGCGGATTATGTATCAACTCCCACTAGATTGACAACGTCACATCTAGTCCAAGTGATATTAGTTCTTGTCAGATCTCGTTACTTTATGTGTCATTGAAGACTCTTTTCATGACACATAACTGCTTTGGCCAGAGTAATGATCCCGACAAGAGATCGTAGGTATCAACTCCTTCTATCAGAAGTGGTGAATCATTTATTGGTTACTCAATTACCTTTAAATACTAATAATTGTATCCAATCACCACCCTAAAAGCGACTGATCTCAAAGCACAGGATTACTGTCCATGATAGCCTTAAGTATCTCAAATTTAAGGATATTTACACCATTGCTATAATGAGATTAATCATTAACGTAAGTTTAACACCCATTGCCTCCGCATCAGTAATTATGAGATGAAGTTCCCATCCCTTGGGAGTCCTTGCTCGTAATGAATTCATAATACCAATAATGGAATTGGTGCTTCCAAGCAGGAAGCCTAAAAGTCTCACCACATCTGATTCGAGACAAAATGATCATATCATTGATAAAATTTTCTATTTGAGTACGACCTGTAACTTTGGATATCATAGTTACTGATCGTTGGCTTTGGCAGAACAACCTTGCGACTGGACAGGAGCAAGGGAGTTCCTAGAATGTTTTTACAACTATCTTGGTGTGCACGGTCATTCCTCTCTGGGTCTTTGCATTCGTTAACACGTGGAAATCAGAAGAAAGAAAAAAACTAATTCTTAGCACAAAGCAATGATTCAAAAAACGAAATGTAAACAACAACATGCCTGTACTTATCTTCCATCCAATTCCTATGTTGGGAAAACAAGGACGTCACCAGCGTAGTCTTGCTAGACCGTGTACAATCCGAGTTTGTTTGTTTGTTCTTCATAAAATTTTGTAGTAGAAAAGATTAAGAAATAAAAAGGAAAAGTTGAAAAGAGAAATTACTTATTACTTGACATTGATTTTTATATCAATAAAGCTTTTGTTCGTAGAACTTTTCTAAGAAGAGCTTTTCTAAGAAGCCAATTGATTGTTTGGCTATCAATTAAAAATACAACTTTTTAAAAAGAGCTTGATACAGTAGACTGTTTGGTAACATAAAAATAAAAGACACTTTCTTAATTTTAAGTATATTTTATTTATAATAAAATTATTTATGCATATAAATAATATTTAAAGTATACTAAACAATATGCAAAGTACAATATATTATATTTACAGTTACCTATTTCTTGAATAACCATCTTGTAAGAAATTTTAGATACCATCTTGTAGGAAATTATTTAAAAAGATGTATCATTTTCTTGTAGGAAATCATGTACAGAAGTAAAGAAAGAGACACACTTCATAAGGAGTTGCTATCTCAAATACAAATTACTCATCATGGATTACTTTTAGCCTATATTTAAAAATAGTTTTACATGCCTACTTTGAATCATTGAGTGCACTTATAACTAGATAGCTACTGTAAGGAACTAGCATCTTCACTTATTGGTTTGAGTGAATCATAGTATTAGAAAATTCAAGAGGGCAACCTAAAAGACAAAAAGAAGACTGTAAAGCCATTATGCAAGTGAAGAGAAGGTCAGATGAGAAATAGACAATTCATGACTTTTTTCAGGTGCTTAACCATGAATTTGTTAAGTTGCAAATTACAAGGTCTGCGTTGAGACGTGGTCTGCGTGAACACAGACCTTTATCTGTGTTGAACGCAAACGTTGACGTCTGCTCAATGCAAATGAGGTTTGCGTGTCTGCGTTTAACGCAGACGTGATCGACGGCTGCGAAACGCAGACCTTAGTCTATGTTCAACGCAGACGATGTCTGCGTCTGTAGCGTCTACGTTGAACGCAGATGGCAACATAGACGTCGACGTCTACGTTTGCAACGTTTGCGTTCAGACGTTATTCGTCTGCGTTTAACACATAGGTCTGCATTGCGTTTGCGTAAAAATAACAACAAAGATAACAACGACAAATCCTAGAAAAAGCATACAAGAAACAAAAACTACCCTGTGAGTTGATCTTATTATTACTGCGTATCGGAAAAGTTTGGAGAAGATAAACTTTTCTAAACATAACAAAACCAAAGAAACAAAAGTCCCTTTTTTACTTTCGTTATATACATAAGTGATGCAAAAATATCTACTCGAAAAAGCTAAAAAAGGGGCTTTTTTGAAAAACTCCAAATTTGAGCTTTAAAAAAAGCTATTTCTACTTCAAAAGTGCTTTTGAAATTTATAGACAAACACTCATTTTTTTCTTAAAATAGCTTTTGCGCTATAAAAAGCTGAACCAAACGCACTCTTAGATAGTATACTTATAAGAAGATATGTTATATAAGACCAAACCTAATCTACAGTATTGTTTTCAAAAACTGGACAACTTTTTACATCATGCGTGTAACATCCCGTTCTCATATTAAGGGTTAGAGTTCGGAATACCGTAATTGAGAAATAAAATTAAGAGATTAGAAAATGCATTTTATACTCACGCATTATATGATGCGCATATAAGTGAATATTGAATTTTTTCATATAAAAATAATTGTACATGCATTCATTAACGAATTCTAGGTATAATTGATTTGTAAATGTGATTAAAATTGGAATTTGTGAATTATTTGTATTGAAAATTGATTTTTGAGGGTATAAGCATTGATTTAGAATTTTCAGTGAAATATGAAAATTTTATGGAATTTAAGGGCATTTTTGGACTAGAAAAATATCAAGTGCCAGAACAATCGATAAGTAGTAGTAGAAATAAATATAAAATGGTAGTAGAATTTTTCAAAAGTGATATTGGGATTTAATGACAATAGTCATTGAAATTTAGGAGACAATTGGACTAGAAATTAGAGACAAATTGACTTGTTATTAAAGACGGGAGCAAGTAAAGCCATAGGGATAAGACATCTGGCAAGGGACATGTGTCATGCCACTTGCCACACATCTATTCCATGAAAATATCTAAGTGAAAGACCACGAGATGGTCTTTCACTCATCATTTTTCATTGCTTATGCTTGTTTCCACTTTTTTTTTTCATTTTCTTCATTCTTCTTCTCTTCTCTCAAAACCGCAACTCTCTCTTCTTACAACCCTCATGATCTTTGATTTTCCTGAACTCCTTTACTTTGTTTCTTCAAGCATCTTGTTGTCTTCTTCCTCTTTGTTACCAAAAACTTATCTCATTCCTCTTTAAGTAGTAATGATCGTATAAAGATGGAAAGCTAGGGTTGAGTGTGCGTTGAAGATCTTGAAGCTTAAACAAGTAAGTAGCATGATATTCTTCTTGAATTTTTGAGTGAAACATGCATGATGATAGTTAGATGTTGAAAGATCATGAAATGGGGATGAAAACGTGTTTAAAACATGGATAAGAAAATGGATGTATTGATTTTATGTTTATGATGAATGATATATGAAAATGTTTTGATCTTTTTGATTGATGAACAAACATAGCTTATGAATTGGTTTGAGAGTGATTTCTTGATTTTAATTGGGTAGAGGATGATGAGAAAATGAAATGGAAGAGATAATCTAGGAGCTATATGTAAGTATGGGAAGTTTGAAAATCTGGAAAATGTTCACTACGTATGTTTCTGTCAAAGTTTGCCGCGGCCAACTCTCTTTGGTTTGCCATAGCCAATTTGAAGATTGAAGTTCGCCATGGCCAACTTTCCTTGGTTTGCCACGGCCAACTCAAAGGATGAAGTTTGTCGCGGCCAACTCAAGGGTTTGCCACGGCGAACTTGAAAGATTTTAGGGGAACTTTCCAGCACAAAACATGCTTTGGTATTTTGACAATATTTTGATCTGTAGTTATCCAATTGGGATGATTTTTTATTTGAAGTAAACTAGAGACATAGAGCTACAAATCATCTGAAGAAATAAAATTCTGAATCGGATTGTAAGAATTTAAAATTCTGTATGGAAGTTGAGTATAAGGCACTGTCACAAAATAAAAGCAGTCCGAAAATATTTGGAGTATAACTTTTACACTACTGAACCAAATTGAATGATTTTGGTGTCATTAGAAACTTATGAGATAGAAGGAAATTTCTCAAAAGAAAGTGTTTATTTGAGGTATAAACCTTAAGTACAAATTTTACTTAGGTGAGTGTTGACATAAAACTGATAATGCGATGAGAATAATGAAAAGGTACCCGGGATTGTCATGAACATTCATTGTGCATATTCTATATACACACATGTGCATAAATGAATGCTTATAATTGTGCAAAGTTATTAATGTGTGTGTGCAATCTGTGTATTGCATAATTTTGATGTGCATGACAAATGTCTGCATTCAAACAGTTTCAGATCATTGAAGCTAGTGCTAATTTGAAGCGTACTGTGAGTAGACCTAAATGGTCTCATTTCACTATTTGTTTTATGTGAATTTTGGTATTGATTAACTACTAAATTTCTGTATCAATGTGATCAATTATGTTGGTTTCCAGATAGGAGTTCCGATGATTGTGATGCTTGGTTGAGATATTGAAGTGTTGCTTGTATGTGAATGAGATGAACTAAGTGTACATAATTTGATGATAAATGTGTTTCGAATGAACATTTGCATGTAAGTGAAAATGTGATTCTCAACTTAATGTTGAATGTCGAACTAAGGTCCGATGATATAGGAACGTGATTGAATGGGATCATGCAAATGTGATTGATGCATTGCATTTCATGAATGCATGAAAGATGAAGGCAGTTGTGACCGGAGGAGCCACCGAAAAGACCTTAAGGCTCAGATTGTAAAAAGGAGCTTAAAGCTCAGAAACTGTGATAACAGCCTCCGGCTCAGTTGTGAATGTACTTAGTATCTACTAAGGGACATGGGACATCACCTGATAGAGCCCGGTATCCACTAAGAGATGTGGGTTAGATAAAAAGGCACTCGGTCACAGAGAAAGTAATAAATGGAAAGAGGGCCTCATGTGCACTGCATATGCATCATATGAATGATTATAATGTGTTGGACTAAATACATTTTGGAGCCCCTGTACTATGTGTGTTTCTCACATAAGGCCCCTCGTTGTACTACATGCAATATTAAGCCCCTGTACAACGGATGTGCA
>JAOSBN010000009.1:7888440-7936644 GCA_027563595.1 Erythroxylum suave
CTATTAGACTCCAAAAGTTCCTAATTCATAAATTCTAACTTATTTTCATGCTAAATAATTTAATAAAATAAAATAAAAATAAAATATAAAATCCTAAAAATTTCGAGGTCTAACACTAATTCTGGACGAAATATAAGAACGAAACAAAACGGTCTCCAAATTCGTTAGTAATCTGCGACTATTTTTTAGACAGAAATTTTGCGACAAAAATTTTGCAACGGAAATTGGGACGGATTTTTCTACTGGGATGGATTTTTAGGGATGGAATCTTTCGATCCCAAATATCGGACTAAATTTGTAACCAAATTTAGGGGGAATGTTTTCCATCCTGAAAATTGTGACAATAGTGTCGGGACCAACTTTTTTGTCCGTAAATCCTTTGAAATTTTCGAGCGTTTAGTTCGTCCTTAAATTGGTCGCTATTTTGGTTCCTAAATCCATCCCAATTTTTGTTCCTTTCTTTTTCCCACTTCTGCTGCTATTAAAACAGTGCGATTTTGTTTGGCCCCTTTTATTTATTCTGAGAGATCGAGAATCTGTCTATTTGGGTGCTCTGTTTTGCTTCTTCTTCAGAAAGGTTGTGAAATTCTTGAGAGTTTCTCTTAAAGGTGGAGTTGCTTTGTTTTGATTCATGAAACTAGCCATCACAAGTGTTTGAAGGTATTGGAAGCTAGGCATCACAAGCTCATTAAGGTAATTTCTTTTGCTAATTAGATGTTCCCCTCTCATAATAACAAACATCTTTATATTTTAGGTATACCAATGGAAAATTTTTGGTGATTTATGGTTTGGGTTTTGTGTGGTGGATGAATATTTGGTTATTTGTTGCTCTTAATTAGTAATAATTGTTATGATAATTTAGGAATTTAAGGATTTGGGGTTTTAATTATATTTTCTGAGTTGATTTGTGATGAAAGTGCATTTTAGATTTTATTAGTAAATAAAATCTAAATTTTAATTTCTCATTGCATGCATGCTTCCCCAATTAAGTAATCAATTCTAATTTATGTAAAATGTTGATCCACATTTGTATTTTATATGTTTGTGTGTGTGTGTGTGTGTGTGTGTGTGTGTGTGTGTGTGTGTGTGTGTGCAATTGTATGAATTAATATAGTTATAGTAATAATATGAAATTAAGTTTGGTTGTAGGAAGAATATGCAATTGTATGAATTAATATAGATATATTAATTATACGAACTTAAGTTTGGTTGTAGGAAGAATGTTGAGAGAGTAAAGAAAGTGGATGTATAATAGAAATCTTCCTGGACGTAAAGGCCCTACTCAAGAATTTATAGCCGGTGTTGAAGAATTTATTAAATTTGCAAGTGATCAAAATCAATTGTATAAGGACAGTGAGAAAATTAGGTGCCTTTGCATCAAATGTAAAAATAGACGATTCCATGACCCAGATGAAATGGTGGTTCATTTCCTTCGTAAAGGTTTCAAATAGGGCTACTGGAATTGGACTTGTCATGGTGAGCCTAAATGGGCAGTAAATGAAGAATGAAGTACAGTTCAGCAATCAAAAGAACAAATGGCACACTGGGGTGATTATGAGCATATGTGATGGGAGCAAAGTATGGTATTTGATTTTTCTCGACAAAATGTTTTTCCTCCTTTTCATGACGAAGCAGGCCCAAGTGTTGATAAAGTAAATTCGAGCTTTCAAGAGGATGAAGCTACACATTTTTATGAAAGATTTCTTCACGAGGTCAGAGCTGCGAATTAACCTTTATTTCATGGATGTGAATGTCACACACAATTGTCTTTTGTTGCTAGGTTGTTAACTATCAAAACAGATTATAACTTGTCGAAGGCAACATTCAATGAGATAGTAAGCTTAATTAAAGAGGTGTTGCCAGAAGATAACACCTTACCAAATGATTACTATCATTGCAGAAAAACCGTTACTAATTCGGGTTTACCAGTACAGAATATTGATACTTGCAAAAATAGTTGCATGTTATATTGGAAAGATGATGTTATTTGTGTATCTTGCAAATTTTGTAATGAGCCAAGGTAAAAAGTTAGAAGGCGAGGCTTGGATTCTAACAATGGAAAATGTAAGCAAGTAGCATAAGCCATACTTTGTTATTTGCCACTAACACCAAGATTACAAAGGTTGTCTGCATCTAAGGCTACAACGCCACACATGACTTGGCACGTTACTCACCAGGAAGATGAAGGGATAATCTACCATCCATTTGATGCTAAGGCCTGGAAACTTTTTGGCAGAACGTATCCTGATTTTGCTGGAGAACCTTTCAATGTTCGATTAGGTTTGTGTGTCGATGGTTTTGCACCACATGGATAATTTGGCAAGGCATATTCGTGCTGTCCTATCATTGTTACTCCTTACAACCTTCCTCCAGGTATGTGCATGAAAAGCCCTTACATATTCTTACCATTAATATGTCCTGGGCCTAAAAACCCAAAGAAGAACGTTGATTTTTATTTGCAACCTTTGATTGAAGAATTTGTGGTTTGTTGGTCATAGAACTTATGATGTGTCGAAGGGTGAATATTTTACAATGAAGGCTACTCTCATATGGACGGTTAATAATTTTCCTGCATACGGAATGTTATCTGGATGGAGCACTATTAGGGTGTTAGGATGCCCAATTTCTATAGAAAACGCCAATGCATTTCAATTATAGTATGGTAAAAAGGTAAGTTATTTTGATTGTAATAGGCGTTTCTTATCTCATAAACATCCATAGAGAGAAGATACAAGGTCTTTCCTTCAAGATTAGAAAGAATATGGTGGTCCACCACCAAGGTTGTCTAGTAAGGAAACTTAGAGACGTGTTAGATGTTTTCATTCAGCAATGGATGATCCACTTAGCAAGCAAACTGATTATAGAATCTCTCACAAATGGACAAAGTGGAGTATTTTTTGGGAACTACGGTACTGGAAAACTAACATGATCCAACACAATCTTGATGTGATGCATATAGAGAAGAATGGTTTTTGGGTATTATTATGGATGTGAAAGGGAAAAGCAAGGATAATCTTAATGCAAGGAAAGATCTCTTTATTCTTTATGATCGTGAAAATATCTCAATTCATCCGGACAAAATGTTGGTAGGAAACCTAAAGTGGTTTATACTTTAACAAGGGAGCAAAAGAAGAAGATTTGTTATTGGCTTCAAACTTTGAGATTTCCATACGGCTATGCATCAAATATAGGTAGATGTGTTAACATAAATGAGTTGAAGATGACTGGCATGAAAAATCATGACTGCCATATATTTATGCAAAGGCTTCTTCCCATTGCATTAAGGGAAACGTTACCGTCGTATGTATGGGGTCCATTGACAGAATTGAACATTTTATTCCAGATGTTATGCTCTACATTGCTAGATATCGAGAAGCTTCAAAAATTGGAGAAAAAAGCCGCATTAATCATGTGCAACTTGGAAAAAGTTTTTCCACCTGCTTTCTTTGATAGTATGGAGCATCTTATTGTCCACTTACCATATGAGGCTATAGTTGGAGGCCCCGTCCAATATAGATGGATGTATCCTTTTGAGAGGTAACTGAAATTCTGTGACATAATAATTTAATCTTGTTGATGACAACTAAGTTGATTTTATTCACTTTCTTATGTTTTAGATTTCTTCAAGAATTGAAGAAGACGATCAAGAATAAAGCAAAAGTAGAGGGTTCAATTTGTCAAGCATACATTGCACAGGAAATAAATATATTTGATGAACATTACTTTGATTCTCATGTCATTCAATTTGTCAAGCATACATTGCACAGGAAATAAATATATTTGATGAACATTACTTTGATTCTCATGTCTCTTGCAAGAAAAGGAGACCATGACGGAATGATGAGGGATTTAACAATGATGCCTTGCATGACCATTCGATATTTACTTATCCAGGTCGAGTTCAAGGTCATTCAAAGACTAGGTTCTTATCTGAAGATGAGTGGCGTATAGCGCACACATGTGTATTACGAAATAATCCAAAAGCCCAACCGTTTTTTGAGTATGTTGCAATTCTCCTTGATTTTTATATATGTTAGAGCTATTAATTGATGAATTAATTATTTATCTTATCATGGCAAATGTAGGATATTTGTGAATTATCTACAATGTTACACCTTCGAGGCCTTTGATCAAGCTATTGATGTGCATTTTGCTAAATGGTTTAGAGAATATGTATGTATATATTTTCAAGTTTAGTTCAATTTTGTGGTATATACATATATGATAATATAATGGAATATAACATTTTATTCATTGACGTTCCTTTGTTAGGTGACTACAGAAGTTAATGGTGTTACTAATGATCTATTGCGTACCCTTGGTTAGGGCCCATCACAAAGAGCAACTTCATGGCTAGGATACTTCATTAATTGATATAATTTTCAGACTGTTCATTATAATGAGAACAAGGCTACCATGAACAGTGGTGTCTATGTGCAAGGTTCAAATACTAAGGGTACGTATACTGATTTTTATGGTTTACTCCAAGATGTTGTGCAATTGGAGTATCATAGAGAAAGTCAAAAAAAAAATGTTGTCCTTTTTTATTGTCAATGGTTTGACCCCTTTAAGGGCATGAAAGTCGACCCAAGATATAAAATGGTTCATGTTAATTGCAAAAGATTTTATAAAAATTTTGATCCATTTGTATTGGCACAACATGTGAGGCAAGTTTACTACACTGAGTATCCCTCTACAAAAAAAGACAAAGCTAACTGGTTGGCTATGTGCAAGATAAAAGTAAGGAGAATGGTAGAGGCAAGGTGGAATGAGAAAAGCGACACTGCATTCCAAATTGAGGAAATTAGAAAAACACAAGTTGTTACAACTTCAGAATATATTCCATCCTTATTTGACCCACAAGGTATCCACCTGGTTATGGATTTAGGTGAAATGATGGAGCCCATCCCAGAAGTAAAAAGTGATGAAGAAAATGAAGAACAATACGAGGAAGATCAACTGTCTGAGGATGATGATGATGATGATGAAAATTAGTTCTGATTGAAGTTCAATATTAGTTGATTCATGTAACTAATAGCTCAGGACTTAAGACATTTAAAGACAAAAACATCATTTTCGGTTGCTAAGCAAATTTTCAGTTCCAATTTTCGGCCCTAAGTTTGAATCGATCACTAAATCCGTCCCAATAGCATCAATTGTGTAATTTAAATTTCCATCCCTGTTTATGTTGTAATTGATATTTTTGAATTCTCAAAACTTCCACAAATGATTAAAACATATAAATCTTCATGTCTGATTGTCGAAATGGAAAATTGATTGATGACGTTGTTAGATATATGTGTTTAGTTGATTTAGTAAAAAGTGAGAGATATTGGTATATATCTCTTTATAAGTTCGGATAAAGAATGCATACTAAATTTACTCAATTTGAAAGTGAAGGATCAAATCATGATTATATATCTGTGTGAATTAATCGATGCACATGGATGTTGGAAAGAGTACTAAAGTGGGATGGTCTCACAAAATGGCGAGTTGCAATTGTTTAAAGCCTTAATTTTTTTGAGAAGTGAAAGGGAAATAAGGATACTTGCTGTTGTCTTCACTAGTCGTGAGTGCATCTTTTGGTATTCTATTAGTATTTGGTTTTTGGACTTTCTAAATTTCTTTCATTTTTATAAGCTTTAATTTATGAATTATGTTCACCTTTGTAGTTAGGCAGTAGTTGTTTCAATATCATTCAGACTTAAGAGTGTGTCAAAGAATATTGGTATTTGTGGCAATGTTCAAAATAGCTGCCCTTCCCATTATAATGAGGTCATATTTAAACTTGTTTCTAATTTATGATGGGTTCAAGGTTGGTAGTTCACTTTATTTTTTTATTTCTTACAACCCAATAATAATAATACCAAAAGGGTTTGGTTGGAAAAAGATATAATGGCTTATCTGCTAATTTTTTTAAAAAAATTAAAGAGTATATTTATATTTATCATTTTTTGTTTTGTGTATTATGAAAAAATAGTCCTTAATTAAAAATTGTAAAAGTCGTTCCTAATTCCGTCCCTATATAAATTTAGTCGGTTAACTTAAAATAGTAAACCCATTACCTGCTAAATTCCAATTATGCCATATTTTCCCCTTTAGCTCAGACAAAACTCTAAACCCTATTTTCTTCATCTCATCTTCCCTCTTTTCTTCACAGACGACGTCTCATCTTCGCACCACTCGGGGGGGGGCAAGCCATCTGATAAGTAAGCGATTACAGCAAGTGATGAGTGGCCTTCAAAGTCAGACAAAACTCATAGAAATTGAGCCCTAAAATTGTAAACCCATTCACAGATAAACTCCAAATCTTCCTTCTTTTCTTCAAAGTTAGACGAAATGTGGAATCAAACATTTGCTATTCGGACTTTTGCCGCCGTCGGGAGTCAACCATTCAAGCAGGAGCTCAGATCAATAATCCCATTCACCCTGATTTTTCAAGGTTATTGCTCTTTTCCCTCCCTCTAAATTTAAAACTTAGTCTGGGTTTTGTTCTTTATCTTTCTAAAAATATGGCTATGTGTTTGATTGGAGAATGTTATTTATTGGTTTTTGTGTTTTTGATTTGGTTGCATCAAGTTTGGGATATGGGTTCGAACTGATTCTACCAAAGAGGATTATGCCAAAAGCCAATGTCTCTGAGCGGTTTGAACTCTGGACAAAGGTATTGCCAAACGAAACCAACCATTATTTTTCTGTATGTTTGCCGAGAAAATGTACCTAAACATTACTTTTTTTAACCTCTTTAACTGATTGTGCTCTGTATTTGCATGGAAACATTTGTCTGTTCATAGTGGTTCTTGTTTATGGGTTTTCATATTAGCCTTCTAATATCCAAAACATTTGTAAAGCTTTTCTCCAGTTTATGATTAATGTGGATTGTGTTTGTTTCTATTAGCTTAGTCTGCCTAAATTGTTTTGACTTATCAATTTATCTTAGATAATGGGAATAGACAACTCTGAAAAGATATTCGTTTCTTGTTCTGCAAAATTTTCAGCTATTTAAAAGTTTGTTATAAGCTTGTAAAATGTTCTCGACTAATGATCCTTAAATTGACAAATATTTTGGTCATATATTTTGTTGAAGGCTATTTTCTGCAGAGGAAAAATACACTTAATGGAACTCTGCCTTTGTGTGATTGAGTCAGGAATGAACTTCATCAGATTATAACAACATGATTTGGTTATGATTGCCACATGCTAAGTAATAATATGGTACTATGTAGTTCTGGTTTCGAACACATTTAATTGTTCTTTGGTCTTAAAATTCTATATGTTACCATAGCCACAGCAACCATGGGATGGAGTCCATGTCCTTGAGCTCATTAAAATGGACTGACTCCTAAGGCATACATTTGTTGAAGGTCTACACGGTTTTCACAGTTGCTCTTCACCAATGAAGAACAAGGTAAAATCCTAAATTAGATCTTTATTTAATGAATGTGTCCATTTATTAATCCCCTATATCATGTTTGGTTTGCACATTAAAAAACAAATATATATATATACATTAATATATATATATATATATATATATTAAAAAAACATAGACTTTTCCTCTAGATTCTGCTTGTAGTGAAATGCCAATGCCATTCCCTTGAAAAATCATTTTACTTTGAAGGAGGAGAATTCGAAAATTAAATTAGTTCTTATTGAATAATATAATCTGGATGTATATTGTATATTGATCGTTACGATATGCTCCATAATCTATATAGACATAAGTTTGTTCAAGTTTATTCTCTAGATTTCCTATATTTCTGCACTCTTATATCAGTAAATTGTTGAGCTCTTTGCTATTTGTTGATGATGAAAAGTTCTGAACTATTTATTTTTGTATTAAGTCCTTGCAAGGTTGATCCCGATCGATAAGACAAGAAACATAACAGAACATAAATGTTAAAAACCAAAACGGAACATAACATAACTTTAGCATTTAAGTCAAGTAAATGTCCAGTGAGGTCACATGTTAGCCTTTAATTCTTCAAAGAATATAATTAACATTTAATATTATATATAGAGGTTACTTCAAAATCTCCAATTCTAACGTGTATTTAATATTGGTTTATTTTAATAGATTAAATCAAAACATCTGTCTGCCTTATCTAATTCTGGTTCTGGGAATTCTAATAAACAATTTAAATCCCTATCCAACTCAAGAATAGGTGGCAGCTCAATACCAGATATGCCTCAACCCTTCATCCATCCATGCAGACTCAGCCACTAACTGCCCAAGTTGCGAAAACTGCTACATCTACCCCACACCATACCCCTACAACCCCAACTGCTACATTTACACCACATCCTACCCCTATAGCCCTTGGTACAACCTCCGCACCACTTGCTGCCCTTACACCCCACCTACTCCCTTTGTACCACATGCAACCCTTGCTGTCCAGACTAGTCAACAACCACAATCTTCATGATCATCGACAAGCAATGCTGATCCAACACTTACTTCAGATGCTATTAAGATTAGCCCAAAAGATTTTAAGAAGTAAGCCTCAATTTCCTTTTTAGTTAGTTAATTGGAGTTTTTTTTTTGTCAACTTTCACTGTCCATTTCTTCAATTTGTAGTGAAAAGAAGGCTAAAGAGAAAGTTACTGAGGTGATTCAAGGGTAATATGGGGCCATGGATCAATTGGAAGAAAGTACCTAAAGATGTTCAAAATAAGATGTTTGAAGCTTTTAAGGTAAATGTTACAAATGTTTTGATTTAAAATAACTTTGTTTAGTGTTTGGCTTATATACTATTATTTACATTTAAGTCTAAATTATTTTATCATGATGCTTTTTATTTTTCTTCTATTTATATAGGCCAATTACAAATGGGATCCATTGCATGGGAAGGAAATGCATGTCTTGTTTGGAAATGGTGCTAGTTCATATTTGAAGAAAGCACTTTTTGCTGCTCGTGAATCGAATACTAGGCCCTTTGGGTTCGAGATATCGATTGGGAAGAGATGCTGAAAATCTGGGCATCGGATGATTTCAAGCAAAAACGTGAGTGATAAAAAAGAAATAGGAAATCTGATGGAGTCAATTCAATTGGTGTATATCGTGGTGGCTCAATCTCAACTTGGGAGCATAAAGAGAGGATGGTAATTCACTAATAAGCAATTTAAATTTATGCATATTATACTTCTTTTTGTTTTATCCATAAAGTTAATTATACTTCTATTTGTTTCTTTTACTTCTTTTTTTTTTCATTCAGATTAAGGAGTTGGGAAGGGTTCCAAGTCAACGTGAAATTTTCATACGCACTCATGGTGACAAGGAAGGAACACGCAAAGTGAGTGGGATCGTGCAATGCTAGTAAGATTTCTATACATAATTCGACGATTTCGTTGTACAGTGTTCCCACCAATTGTTAATTTAAGCAAGCTTTGCTTAAATGCATTAAATCCCTTTCATGTATGTAGGATAAATTTGACAAAGCATATACAGAGAAGGTTAGCCAAGCAGATGATCCAGCCACCATCGATCTTGACCAATTGTGGGTGGAGTTGTTCCCAGAGTATAAAGTGCGAATATATGGGACTGGCAACCTTGCTGGTGAGTTTACTTCCTCTGCTAGTTTAATGTCTTGTGGGACTTCTTCCAATTTCCAATTACAAGAACAAGTGGTTCAATTGAAGACACATCTAGTTGAAAAAAGTGCTGAGCTTGAACAATTTAAAGAATGGATCCTCTCTGCATTTCAATCCATTAGAGCAACCTTGCCTTCATTGCTAACTCCTGGTCGAGCATCAACTGGAGAGTCTCGGCAGTCATTAAGGACGCTCATGGGTGAGCACTCCCCTGCCAGCATGACCACTTATGCTACCAATGCTGGGGAAGATTTTAGGGCTCCATAGTTGTTGTGACTTTAATAATTTGGAAATTATTATGGATATTAGATATGATATTAGTTGCATGTAGGTCATGTATTGATATTATTAGATATTTATATTATGGATAACATGAATGATGTTGGATATTAAGGATATAACAGAATTTATAAATTCCGTACATATTATGTTTAAATGTATTAATCTCATTTACTATCATATTTTAGTTTAAAACAGCCAAATAATGTTGTTATAAGAATTGGAAATTGATTATAAAAATAACTTCAAAAATAAAGGATAAATTTGTCCTTAAATTCATTCCTAAATATAGATTTCAGTCCCTAAATCCGTCTATCAATAATTAACGTCAAAGAAAACAAAATCCATCCCAAAACCGGTTCAAAACTTGTGGGCGGAACGGAAATTTCAGTCTATAAATCTGTCCCAGCGAACATTACAATGTAATTCTCACCCCAAATTCTTTATAGACTGACGTAAATTTCCATCCCAAAATTCGTCACAAAGAATATTGGAACAGAATTTTCCGTCCCAAATTTAATTTCTAAGAAATGGCAATTTCCGTCCCAAATTCCGTGGCAGGAAAAATTTGAACTGACATTTCCGCCCCAAATTTAGTTCCGATTAAACAGATATTTCCGTCTCACAATTCGGCACAAAGAATATTGGAACAAAATATTTCCGTCCCAAGTTTAATGTCTAAGAAATGGCAATTTCTGTCCCAAATTTCGTGGCGAGCAAAATTTAAACGAACATTTTCGTCCCAAATTCAGTTCCGATTGAAACAGATATTTCTGTTCCAAAATCCATCACAAATAATTTTCAGACGGAACTTTCTGTCCCAAATGAAAAGTCGATGAAATGGAAATTTCCGTCCTAATTCCGTTCCGCCAAAATATTGGGGCGAAAAGTTCCATCCCAAATCAAGTACAAAATTTGGAATCGGGACTCATTTTTTGGAACGGTTCCAAGGGCAAATTTTTCTGTTCCATTAATTTAGGGATGGAAAAAAATCCATCCCTAAGCTTTGCAACTAACTAAATACTGACGTCTCATTTTCGGTTCCAAATTTCGTCCCTAAATATTGGGGCGATGGAATTTGGGATGGATTTGGTATATTTTTTTCATTCCTAAATGCAGTTTTTCTTATAGTGCTATCATGAATTATATTATTGAACTTTATTTTATTGATGTGATCAAGAATTAGAGTGTTTTAAGTTTTATATGCTTATGCAGGTGTTGAACTTTTAGTTCATTGATGAAGGTTATTTTAGACCTTGAACAAAATATATAAAGGTTCCTCTTTACCTATTAATAGAAGAAGGTATAAATGGGTTATATTATTTACCAATTGAAAGCAGACAATAGTCAATTCTAAAGTCTCACCTAAAGAATGAATGAAAGCTACAGTTTGTAGCCAAAACTACTAAACATTGTTTATTTCTCTCTTTCTATACTTTTTTTTCTCATTAATGTATTTTCCATTAAAATTCTATATATTTATGGTTTCTTCAATTCAATTGTTCACATATTTTGTAATAACTTCATTCAATAACTTTAAATATGTTAAAAAGTAGACAAATATTGGTAGATGTCAAATCCAACAAATATAATCATACTCCAATCACCAATGCAATGAATATAGCAATGCAAATCCTTTGCCATGTTAAAAAAAAAACAAAAGGAAGATTTTAACATAGAAATTGAAATAGATTAAAAGAAAAGATGAAAAAATAATCAATAATGCATTACATAAAATCAAATGACAACAAATATTTAGTTCAAAGGTGTAATTTTAGTTTTAATTCTTTAAAGTGATCATTAATATAAAGATAAACAATGAATAAACTAGTTATATTTGTAAATAATCTCTAGCTACCTATCTCTCCTTACTTCCTTGTTAACCAAAAAGAAATTTCTTTGATTAATTCTGTTATCAGCAGACAACCTTAAGCAACGTTTTCAAATTTTATCTATTAAAAACATTAAAAACTAGAAAAACCACCATTCGAGCCAATAAATATAGAAGCTTGGTTTATTTAGACTAGATTATATATCTATATGACATAAGCATGATATCTTATATTGAATCATATTATTTCACTGATAAGCAGTATAACAATCAAATAATTACCAATTTAATTATTCCAATTGGCAATATATTATTTTGATAATTGGAAAATGGGCCTTTTTGTATCAATCAAAGAAAACAATATTTTTAATAATCTCAAAAGATAAATAAATACTAAAGAATATAAGAGTAAATAAGAATGATTAGATCTCATAATTTTTAAAGAATCAAACTTCAATTAACCTTTAACTAGAAAGGGAGAGTTTGTTAGATTGGTTCTTTAAATTCAATTTTATTTTTCTTATATATAAGGAGAAATTGTTAGATTGTTCTACTTCACTTCTTCAACTATTAATAAGGTTAAATGCGACTTTACCATATCATTCATATCTATCTAGTTTTTATTAATTTCCATACAACCATTTGATTGTCCAAAACTTCTACACTGAAGATAATTAAATACGAGTAATAACAAAAAGAAAAATGTCTCACAAATATTTATACAACTAAAAAAATGGAAGTAAACTTGATAAGCATAAAATTTTGTGGTAGATAAGAATAAGAAATAAAAAGGAAAAGGTGAAAAGAAAAATTACTGATTACTTGACAATGATCCTTAGATAGTATACTTATAAGAAGATGCGTTATATAAGACCAAACCTAATCTACGGTATTGTTTTCAAAAACTGGACAACTTTTTACATCATGTAAGAGCTGTTCAAGAAACTATTTACATCAAGTATGAGATGTTTAACTATGTAGGAATTGTCTACATTAAAATTCTTTCTTAACAGGAGAAGAATACTTGACGACTATGACATCAACTATTTTCAACTGCTGAACTCACAGCCTTTTTACTTGTAATTGGTCTTTTTCCTTTTTAGTGGCAATTACAAGTAATTATTAAAACAAGTAAATTCTACCCGCAAAATATAAAACGACTTATAGTCGTACTTTAGAAGTATGTATAAAAGTCTTTTTCCTTTTTAGTGGCAATTACAAGTAATTATTAAAACAAGTAAACTCTACCCACAAAATATAAAACGACTTATAGTCGTACTTTAGAAGTACGTATCCTCATATTCCCTATCTTTGCCTTTGTCTACAAGAATTGGTACTTTTGTAGAAGAGGTACATCCCCTGTTTTAAAGTGTTGATTTTAGTTCTTTTTTTCTTACATCCAACAACAAAATCAAACAACCCTAACCTTTTATTACTTTTCTGTAGTCTTTGTCACTCCTATTGATGGAAAGAGGCATATTTGTCATTTCTTAATAGAAAAACACTATATATCACTTACCATTTGTTCCGGTGTAAGTCTTCAACCCAAAGTCTATGAAAGTTCCTATCATATTTAAAACACTGAGCAGGCTGTCTTCACAATGGACGATTGTGGTCGAAGTAATAATGACTAACTAATCTTCTTTTGGCTTTGTATATTCTTAAGTCTATTCAAGTTCCTATCATAATAAGATTTGTTAACGACCATACAGGCTGCGTTAACTTCAACGATAGACGTTTGTCGTTGTTGTATATACAAAGCCAAAAGAAGATTAGTTAGCCGAGTTTTGTATATAAAGGACTTTGAGGCAGCAAATTATATCCACAGACAAGAACGTAGAGCCAGTAAACCCAAGTACTGCAAAGTTAGTAGGACCAGCAAAAAGAATCTGTCATGGAAGGGTAATATCTCTTTTTCTCCTTATTCCTTACACACATTAAGCCATCATATGCTGGTGAAATTAATTAAAACATGATAGATTGTCATTTGATTTTTTGACAACAAAAATTATCTCTCTGTTGTTATTTAATTTCTTCAGGAAACCAGCAAGGGACCAGTACATAATCAAAGACTTAGCCAGGCAAGAGAATCAAGATCCACTTCTGGCCAGACTTGACAAACTAATAGCATCTGTCTCGAAAGATGAATTTAACGCAAACGAAGTTCAAAACAAAGCTCTGAGCAACCTTGTTAATGTGAACTCACTCTTCACAATCGCCGTGTTTGTGGGGCTGTCTGTTGCTTCTCGTAATCAACAACCTCTTGAAGACCGTAATGAATGTGCCGCAGGCCCATGGGTAGCAAAAAGGCTCGTAGTCTACGAAGTAGTCTCCTTCGGATGTTTTCTGTTATCAAACCTTGTAGCCAAATCGATCAAAGCCTATCTTTACGTCTTCTCCAATGCTGATTTCGGGAAAAGACCCTCATGGAAGTATTCGAGAGCCCTGATGTTCTTGTTAGCAGTACTAGCATCCATCACAGGCGTCGTGTTTCTTACCCTTTCAATGGTTTACGTCGTCGAGATAAAGATTGGCAAGCTGTCTTGTGGGAGTTCTCATGCTCTAACGGCAGTCGTTTCACTTTGTGTTCTTGTCGTCACAGGTTTGCTAACGTACCTACCATCAATGGTGTTTGTTATGTTTTATTGCATTCTGAAAACGGGCAAAAGTTGATGCTTATCTGTGTACAAGGAGACGCCATAAATAGAGGTGAAGCTCCAAAGTCATAAGGGCCTCTGGCAACAGTTTCATCTGTGGCAACTGCTATGTATGTCTTGTAATATTTAGGAGCTCCGTCTGTGCTTACGTATATTTCTTCACTTCTTCCCATATCTTAAATTTGTTATATAAAGTAAAAAAAAAATCCTTTAATTCTTGTTATCTTTCTTCTTCTCTTTTTCTAAAATGTTACACAATGGGCGGTTCTCTATTTCTAAAGTTTATTCAATTAACCAGTATACCTCCTAAATGAGTATTTGTTAATGGAGAATAGCATTAATTACCCAATTATACCCAAAAAGTGCCATTGTAATTATTAATTTGATATATAGGCTATTTGAAAGTATTTTAATTATAAAAGTCCATAATTAAGGTGTTTGGGGGGTAAGGTCAAAAGTCGCTATTTGTTTTGAAAGGGTATTGGGTCCATTTTAAGTGTATGTGTGCATGTCATGAATTATATTATTGAGCTTTATTTTATTGATGTGATCAAGAAATAGAGTGTTTAAGTTGTATAAGCTTATGCAAGTGTTGAACTTTTAGTTCATTGATGAAGGTTATTTTAGACCTTGAACAAAATATATAAATGTTCCTCTTTATTAATTAAAAGAAGAGGGTATAGATGGGTTATATTATTTACCAATTGAAAGCAGACAATGGTCAATTCTAAAGTCTCACCTAAAGAATGAATGAAAGCTCAAGTTTGTAGCCAAAACTACTAAACGTTGTTTGTCTTTCTTTCTATACTCTTTTTCTCATTAATGTATTTTTCCATTAAAATTCTATATATTTATGGTTTCTTCAATTGAATTGTTCACATATTTTGCAATAACTTCATTGAATAACTTTAAATAATCTCTGACTACCTATCTCTCCTTCCTTCCTTATTAACCAAAAAAAAGTTTTTGATTAATTCTCCTATCAACAGACAACCTTAAACAACGGCTTTAAATTTTATCTATTGAAAACATTAAAAACTATTAGTTTGTTGACTCTAGGATACGCTATATCACTCTGCCATATCACACTATTGTAACAACTCCTAGGATATTTGATATACTCAATGTGACAGTGACCATAAATAAATAGAAAGCCACACAAGATGGATTATCGAGCCTTACAAACACTTCCCACCTACATATCAGAGTACATATGGAAAGCAAGGAAAGTAAAAGTAGAAAAAATGTACAAGGAGCTATTTGGAATCTCTCGTGGTGCTAAGTTGCTAATGATTGAAGAAACTATCTCTTCGATTCAATTTCTTTCACACTTTTAACTATATCCTCAATGTTTCTGGACAAATGATTGGAATGGTGCTCCATCTCTCTCAATACCATCTCAAGCTGTTCTTGTAAAGTTGCAGATCGCTTTCGCTCCCGCTGTAACTCAGCAGTCAATTCTCGAATCTTTATATCTTTCTCATCCTACAAAATACAGAAGCAATCAACATACTTTAGGATTTTTTGTTCAATGAAATTATATTTTCCCATTAAAAAAGAAAAATAAAAGCTCTGCCCTCATCTGTAAGGAACACAAGCATCGTAAATGGTACATTATGAAGATCAATGAAGCTAGAGACAAATCAACATACATCATCTTTATCTAGGTACAGGTCCAAGGATTAGTAGGGAGAGAACATCCCAGGGTCCCTACCATGTTTCCAATTTAAACAAACTTAATATACAAAATCAACAGCAGATACTATCCCCAAAAGAAAAATATATCAACAGCAGTTGTTAAAAACACAGTTATTTTGGGCCCAAATGGGAAGAATCTCAGGTTTAAAGTACAGATGATAAAATCAACTCAAGTTAAGATAATCCAGAATTTACTGATAACTTTTAGCTGCTTTGGTAAGGCTTGTCATCAAAATCTAAAGTTGGGGAGCAGACAAGAAAGCCTAAACAAAAGTTGACTAATGGTAACTGCCATTAGTGGGAATCATTCGATGCCTTTGTTCAGATTGGAAAATGGCACATGGTAGAAAAAGGAGCATGCCATCCAACATAGTTTATCATCTACTCGCAGATAAAAGAGAAGATTCTGAAAATTGACAAATGTGGCACACCGCTGTCTGAAGAGGGCTCTGCAGAAAATCCTATTTAAACAGAACCATTATTGCGTGAACAAGAAGGGTGGTCCCCTACAAAATTTCTACATGGTGGAGACTTGAACAATCAAAGAGAATTAGATAGTTACAACCAAGAAGCTCTGAATATGTATTTGCTCTGTCAAAATCACAGACTTAGCTCCTGAAATACATTCACCAAACACAGAATCCTCATAGGTTGACTTTGAAGTTCCAGAACTGACGTAACAACAGAACTAATTACCAGTTTATAATCCATGTACTGGGTCGACTAGGAGGATTGTGACAAATAGTTATTGCAGACTCATTCTAATGGAAGCTATTCTACCACAAAGGAAAGACTTATCTGAGAACTAAATGCCAATTTTTATGCCTTAATCAAATTGATAAAGGATTTGCAGACATTCCAGAAGCCACTCAAAATAACGGGAATAGGACACAGATGACACTCATTGCTATTTTGTGAAAAGCTGCGAGATGTTTTAGTCTGAAATGAGGCTTGGTCTCAATTAAGCACAAGGATTTTCACAACAGACAAGAAAAGCATTCCAAATGAAGGCATATAATCAATTCTTTAAATCTATCTTAACAACATCATAAATGCATGTAGTTCAACTTGAAGCCTCAAGCAATATAGGGAATCAAAAGTTTAAGCTCAAACTCACAAAAGTAGGTTTCAGGGTTTGCAAATCAACCAGTTAAAATAAAAATATCAGTAAGGACTTCAGAAATGCAAATAGGCATAGATAAGAATCTTAACATCATGCGTAACTAGCATGTGCAAACTTGAAATGAATTGCAAGTATACAGGAACTAGCACTGGTTAAATAAAGAAAAGAAAAGTAAATAAAAGCACTCACAGGTGTTTGGGATAAAAGCACACTCCGACGACCACTGGTAGGTACAACAACCAGTGGATGGTTATGCTCCTTCATAAATCTCGTTACCACCCATTTTCCTGTTTTTTCTTTCTTCACTACTATTGCTGCTTTGCACCCTTCTCTTGTGATTGCTCGAGGCTTCCTATTTTCACTTCTTCTAGGTCTCAATTTGCGGAAACCTTCTTTGTTACAAACAAGGCGACGCCAAACAACCTTCCCATCCCGCATTGATCGCCGAAATGCATCAACGCGCATGATGAACCCCAAACTTGTGGCATAGGCATCATAAAAAACTTTGGCAGCCTCTTCAGATTCAAATTCCATGCCAATATACGGTTCTAAATCTGAACTCCCTTCACAGGCAAGTAACTCTTTTCCATCAGCAATCTCCATAATGTGATCCATTTCCCCACTTTCATCAATAGACGGATCTTCATCCACTATCAAAAAATATATTGCATCCTTAATTACTTAACTGGAAGTCTGGAATATTACATACAAGATAGACCAAGGCAACATTCTCAATTGGACAGCCCCAGTCAAATTTATTCTAATAAATTCACCCGGAATTAGTAATAAGAATCATATCATATCAAATTCCCCAAACAAGATATACATTTACAAGGACTTTGTATAAGTATTGCAAGTTTGTCACTTTACACGACTTTATTGTCAGGCCAAAAAAAAAGGTATGAGTTGTCGCTTTCCAAATTGCCCACAAGCAAGTTGAAAACAAAGTGTTTATTTCCAGGATAAATGTTCATCCAAGAGCTAGAATCAGCAGAAACTGTAATTCAAAGCTAAAGAGACATAGAACAAGAGTAACCCAGAAGATAAACAAACTGTTTCCGGGACATCTCTCCACTATCACGGTGGAAGAGAGCTCGATACAAGGTGAGAACAGTACGGAAAGAGGCAAAATGAGCTGGTAAAGTCGTACAACTGGCGTGGAGGTGACAACAAAATACTTACTTGAGACGGATGAAATTCAAGAGACTGCACCTTAATCTTTTCTGCAGGGAAAGAGACACACAAGTTTACTGTTTTTGGATTCAATGAGCTTCGGGAGGACTTTACGAGAGGAATAGAAGTGAGAGACCGTGTCCGTGCCTGCGGCGAGAAAAGATCGTGCAGGGATTCTCTCCTCTCCTCCCATTCTCAGGGAGACCACATCAGTCTCCATATTCTGGACCAGTGAAACCATGCCACCTAAGCATCGAACAATTGGACCCAATTTAGTGACCCAGGCATAGACTGTGATGATGGTAATTGGATGTTTTACTTTTTACAGTCTTTTGATTGTGAATTGCATTGGATCGTCATTGCAAGCGTCAGTAAACTCCGAATTGACAGTATTGATTATAATAGTAGAGAATTGGCGTTATTAATTATAAAAAATTAAGAAAATAATTTTAACGATGTAATTTGTTTTATAATTTTAAAATTTTAATAAATAATAAGAAATCAAACTCTCACCACTCTTAATAACAAAAGTCCGAAAATTACTAGAACATTTTAACATCACTATTGAATTAAAAAAACCCTTAAAAGATGCATATTTAAAACCACGTGTGAATTTGATATTAAAGGTGTTCTTATAGATTTCATATAGAGTGTGTCAAATAAGAAGGACATGTTATTTTTATGATTAATGTTAATGTTCAAGCATTGAAGAAAGGTCTTATTAATAGATTAAGATAGGTTTCTCTCTTAATCATAAAAGTCCAAATGGACAACATAAGAAGTCATGATTTACTATATGAAAAAAAGTCAACGTACAACAGCAGATAACGCTTCCTATTTTACGAAGATCGGGGGAAGGTCATCGATATACGCAATTTTTCCTTTGTAATTTTTATAAAGAGCCTGTTTCTATGATATATGAGAAGGTTGCAAAACATCTTATTTAAAATAGAAAATATGAAAATGTTGATTATCAAAAGATTTAAAAGATAATTATTCCTTATTTGTTATTATCTTAGGATTTAATACCATGATTCATATTTATACTATTTTTAAAAAATTATTTATATTTAATTTTATCTTTTATTTCAAAGATTGTTGTCCTTATATAATCTCAGTTAATATTTAATCACATTTGATTAATTTTAATTTTAAAATTTTTTGAACAATTGAATTTCATTAAATCTAATTTGAATTTTAGGGCTAAACTAAGTCTATTTTGTATTATCCTGTCTCTCGAATTGTTGAAGGATTTTAAAGTGATAGACTATTGAGTCATATGAGTGGCATCATATAGAATTAATTTTGTACATTTGTGACATGATTTTATGATTGTATTCAAATGCATAATATTAGCATACACACATGAATTGCGAGTTAGACAAATTCTACTCAATTGACATATTCTGAGGTATGAAACTAAACTGAATGTGATATGAATGTCCATTTCTAATATCTTAAACTTTGGTTTACCAACGACAAGAATTGATAGATTATAATTAGTAATTTGGAATTAATTCTTACAATTGATTGATTGATGGATTAATATATACACCTAGTCTAGGAAAAATGTCAGCTGGCAAGATAAGTTGTTGCATGGAATTAGGATGACTAAGTCTATGAAATGAGTGACAATTGACATAGGTAATTAATTGACATATGGCAACGATGGTTGAGTGACAAATGGTATTACAGTTAAGTGACAATTGGTAGCCTCATAAAAGGACATGTGTGCCAGCTAAGGAGAGGACATGTGTCTTAGTAAACATATGGCAAGTATCCCTAAAACAAGAACACTCATCCTTGACTTACAGCATTGCGTGTCAACTTCTTGTTGTGGTTACTGCTATAGACGCTCTTCTATTCTTCTCACTATAGAAACCATCATAGTTTTGGAAATTCTGCTTTACTTATGTTCATAATCACTTTAAGATCATACAAAATCCTGCTTCAAGAAAACTATAATCTATTATCTTGTATCATGTTGTCTTCTTGTTACTGAAAACCAGAATTTGAGATCATTTTGCATACATGGAGAGCTAAGTTAACTTGATGGATTGAGATGGAACTCGAGCTAAACAAGTAAGTAAAGTATTGATCTTTGTGGCATATTATAATAAAAAGTTTATGATGATTAAATTGGGATGGATTGTATGAGTATTGATGATGAAATGAGTTCTGGAAAATGATGCTTGAATGATAGTTTCTGTTTTGGTTTTTGATGCATGAAAGACAATAGTTTGTAAGCTACCAAATGAATGATTTTGAGTTAGGATTGAAGATGAACTCGATGAGGAATTAAAGAATAATTAAGGTATAATTAATGGACCATGATGAAGGTGTTTTGAATTTGGTATGATGGTGTTAGAATATGGAAAAAATTAAAGAAAATGGATGTTGAATATTCGGTTCACTTGTCCCACGATCGTGGGAAGGACTAATACAATCGTGGGCAATGCTTTATAATAATAATTTCTGTTTTGTGTAGTTGTTGAACCACATAAGGATAAGTCACTTTATATTGGTGTGTTTGGACTTGATTGAGGCTTGAAATGAACTTAAATTATTGCGTGATTCATTTGTTAAAGGTTGGATAAGTTTATGTTGTTAATTGATGTCATAACTTAAGGAATGGATTTTTTGATATCAATGTATTGAAATCTAGAAATCATGAGTTGTTAAAGGAATTAAAATGTACTTATGACTGCAAATATGATTCAGAGGATAATGAGTAATGTTTATTAGGTAAAAATGAATGAACATTGGAGAACATGAAATAATTGTGAGTGAGAATTGGATAATTATATGAACGAATGTGATTGATGAATAAATCAAGCTTACTTAAGGTATAAACCTAATTGCAAAATGGTAGTATACAAGCTATAGAGTTTGAATAATCTGAAAAGTGTACAAGTACAGTCAAGATCTTTATATATTAATACATACAGAGAAGGTCAATTGAGCATGCATTGAAGCATGATATATGTAATATCTAGTTTCTGAAACATGTGTAGGGTTTAACCTTAGATCATTTCATATAAGTAAGTGCATTGTGAAATTTAAGAAAGTGTATTATATTGACATGCATACCATGATCATACACACAAATATTGATATTTATACACATTACAAAGATAACATATACACTCAATTGACATGTCCCGAGGTATGAAAGATTTAAAATGACGATGATGTGAATTGTGAATTTTTATATCTTGAATTTTGGTTTGATTAGATTCCAATTAATAATTTGGACTTAAATGTTATTAATTCAGAGAATGATGAAATAATATGTATAATTAGACTAGGAAAATGCTAAGTGGTAGGATAAATTGATACATGAAAAATTAGGGTTATTAAGCCTATAATTGAGTGACACTTAGCATAGTTAAATGAGTGACAAATGGATTAATAATTAATTGACAAATGGACCAATTATTGAGTGACAAATGAACCAATCTTGGAGGGACATATGGACTGATTAATTAGTGACTAATGGTAGCATCTTAAGGAGATTAGTGGCAGCTTAATTATGGAACAAATGGCTTACATGCTTAAGTAATTTAAGGACACCTAGTATGTTGATAAGGCAAATTCTAGCAGCAAGGTTTCTATTGCTTCTTTCTTTATTTCCTTCATCAAAATTGCTCCTACTTTTCTCTGTATTTTCCTTAAACCCTAGCTCACATTCTTACTTAAAAGTTAGACTTTAATCCTTCACAAAATTAGCTAAGAAAACTAGCTTGTTGCTACCTTCATCTTACTACTGAAACCAGTTCATTATCGTCTTGAGTTTGTGATGAATTATGTATGAATGGAGGCCTAGTATGATCTAAAGTTTCAAGCTGAATTGAAAGCCTAATAAATAAGTAAACATATAATCTTACACTTCCTTCTTTGCTGTCTCTTTAGCATTTCCTTACTAAAGGATAAGCTTTGAACTTGTATTTTATTAATTATTTTAATACAATTTCAACTTTTCCAACAAATTATGGAATAACAAAGGAGAATCGGAGGATGCTCAGAGCTAAACCTAGGCCCATGATCATGGGTCACCACAATCGTGACGGAAGCAGTTGGGGGAAGCCACAATCGTGGCCTAGTTTACCATGATCATGACATAGAGCTAAATGAAATACGGCGACAATTGTGATCTGCTCGACAGACAGCGCGGACAACCTCCATAATGCGACTAATCAAGGGACAATTGGGGCTTTATGGAATCAGGAAAACCCTAGGGTTTACCTTAAAAAGAAAAAACTATATAAAGCAAGAGAAAGATAAGGGAGCTCCAATTTCTACCACTTTCGGAAAATTCCAAGAAGAAGGAAGAAGAAGATAGAGAAGAGGAAAAAGAAGAGAGAGGAGCGGGCTTCTGCTATTGCTGCTTTCTCGAGCCATCCTGATCCTATCCACGTAACATTTTCTTTTCATCTTTGTTATTTTCTTCTTTGGATATGATTATGTTAACGGATTTGGGATTGATGATGATGTTCTAACTTTTCTTTAGGGATTTAAACTTGATTCAATGTTAATCTATTTTTTTTTGTGTTAATTCATTTGAGTGTTATGATTATTTGTTGTAACTTCATGCTTTAGTAATAAATTAAGAGAGTGAACCGAATGCAAAATGATTGAATTAGGAAATGGAAGTTAAACGACTCAATAAACTACGCAAATAATCAAATCGGTAATTATACGGAGAGAGATCTCAAGTGAGACCTGATTGTTTATTAGAAAGCTTAAGAACTGATTAGATTGGGGGCTGATTGCTAATTGAGAGATGACATTTTCGGTGACTCGACTTAATTAGGGTTTATTAATTAAGACTTAGTGATTATAGCTTAAGAAAGAGAGTAATCCACCATTCGATAATTTAGAACTAACACCACATTAACACAAAAGTGATTAGGTTAGCATTGATGATAGGATAAATTCCTTTCTCATAATTTGGAAAATTTTCCTCTTTGATTTTCCATTGTGCATTTGGTAATGCCCAATATTCGAATTCTTTTGTGTTAATTTTACAAAGTAACATTTTGTTAATCATTTTCACAAGTTTACTTTTTTGTTTAATTTTTATTTTCATTTTAATAATTACTTAAGCCTTAGATAACTTAGAATTAGATTAGTCGACAACTCCTCAAGGGATCGACACCTCATATACTACACCTACAGCTTGTGCACTTGTAGTATATTGAGAGTTTTAAATAGATTAAAACTTGCTCGATAGGTATCAATCAACTTAGGTCATAATCCAAGTTTTATTTAGAAAAGTATCTTAAATTCGGTTCATATTTTGCAGCAAGGGTATAGAATGGAAAGTGGGAATGGTACTTTTATTTGAATTTTAGATGATTTTAAACAAGAGATGATTGTGATTTCTATTTCAAAAGGTTCAATGCCCAATAATTTAACGGTCCTCACTCTAAAACTTGGGATGTGGAATTACTGGAATTAAAGCTTATGTATTTTTAATGAATATTATTTTTAAAATGTATTTATTTATATTGGTTCTGATTTGAAAACATTGAAGTCATTTTTTAAATAAAGAGACAACCGGGCGTGACTGAAAACAACGACATGCCGTTAATGTAGAGAATAATAAAAGAAGAGGATGCAAATGAAAAGGGCAGTGATAGCCTGCACTTCCACTCCATCATGTCAGAGTAGTTGCTGCTATCAAACACACCGCAATCCTAAGGTTCTTTTCAGCGTCTGTATCTGGTACGTTCATCGACCCCTTAAAAATTTTCAATAGCCCATTTGTTCTCTCTCTCTCTCTCTCTCTCTTTCGGCTCGCTTTATTTTTTCTCTGTAAAATTTTAAAACAAAGGAAAAAAAAAAAGGATTTGCCGTTTGGTTGCCTTGAAAATTAAAGCTAAAATATGAAATCTGGGGATTGTTATCCATGGCTGATCACGTTTCTGTTTTGTTCTCGATTTTACTTTGTGGGCTTGTTGAATTTTTATTCTAATCTGTGCTTGATTTGGGTACGAAGCAGTCCTTCATTCATCATGTGGTGGAATCTATCGTGGTCTTTGTGTTCTAAATTTATCTCAAATGTTGGGTTGTAAGTTAAAGAAATGAGGAGGGTGAACAAATCCGATTTTTTATTTTCCTCCTTGCAGCACTATTGGCTTCGACGAGCAGCGTGTCTAGATCTGCACCAAGGTTGTAATGGAGAGCACAACCAATCAAACATTTGATTCAGATGACAGTGAAAAGTATTTTCAAGTGGAGAATTACAATGGGCATGAATTTGTGGATGATGAGCTTTCAAGAACTGTAGGATTGTGTTTGAGTGAAGATGATAAGATCCCAGAGCTCTTTGGTGAAACTGTACCGTTGGCAGATGACGTTATGGAGCCGTACATTGGTATGGAATTCAATTCAAGAGATGATGCTCGAGAATATTATATTGCTTACGGCAGGAGCATCGGGTTTACAGTGCGAATCCATCATAATCGGCGTTCTCGAATTAATAACATGGTTATTGGTCAGGATTTTGTCTGTTCAAAAGAAGGTTTTCGTGAAAAGAAATATATCTACCGGAAGGACAGAGTTCTTCCTCCACCGCCTATCACCAGAGAGGGATGTCCTGCAATGTTGAGGGTTGCTTTAAGAGATGGTGCCAAGTGGGTTGTCAAAAAATTCATTAAAGACCACAATCATGAATTATTGTCTCCAAATAGGGTGCCATGGAGAGGATCTGCCAAGAAGTTGGTTAATGAGGTATGTCAATTCTGTTCAGAATTTTTGCAGTGTACCCTAATTGAATGTGACCAATATCTAAGTTGGATATTACGTCTACTGTATTCTGGTCAACAACTTGCAGAAGTGAAGTTTTGACAAACTTCTGCATGTCATTAATTCCGAAACTTTGTAGAAGACTTGGTTTAGTTAGGCACCATTCGACACCTTGATTTAATCGGTTTTCTGATTACAGTCAATCGTTGGCCATTAGCTTGTGGTTATTGCTGTGCAAATCCCTGGAGATCTGGTTATACTGATTCCAAGATATTGGTTCTTGTATTTTGGTATTTTACTCTCATGGCTACTATTAAACCATGAACACCACCAGTAGCTAAGCCTCAGCTTTTACTTCAAAGTTTTGTTCAGCCTTCTTTTGGTTTCTTTCCTCAAATTTTTATTTTGAATTCTGCAGGATGAAAAGGACCGCAGAATACGAGAACTAATCATTGAGCTTAACAATGAGAGGCAACGATGTAAACGACGATGTGCAGCTTACCAGGAGCAATTGCGGACACTATTGTCTTATATTGAGGAACATAACAATCACATGTCAAACAAAGTACAAGATATTGTTAAGATTGTAAGAGAATTTGAAAGTGAGCAGATGGTGGAGACAGATTGCAAATGTGTCTAATATAGAACAAGCATTTTGTACATTATCTCTTTTTTCTATATCTGCTTGATGCTAATCCCCTCCCATTGTTCTTTCACGGAACTTGGAACATTGGGGATGGTAATCACTTCCACACTGCTTCAAGTGTCAATATTGAATTTTGTATTTTTTATGGTATTTTTTCCGTCAAGTGCAGAGGAGATGATGTAGATCAATGCATTATTCATAAAATTCAAGAGTCAAAAGACAAAAACACTCCCAATACTTAGGAAAATTTTGAAAAAAGTCCTTGTAGTTTAGAATATTTCTTTTGTTTCACTTCGCCGGAAAGCCCCAAAAGTTGTGACGTGACAATGTTAGGCCTTGGGACCCAATTAAAATATGCTAATTTGATAATGTTAGGTGATGTGTATCAATTATTTGACCCAAAACCTAATTTGTATCTGACCTGACCGGTCCAACTAATATTTCTTTTTTTTTAATAAAAATGAGAGAAATAACTGAAGTTACAAATTTATCGCATCCCTCGATAATATGACACTCCTTGACTATCCTATCAGATCCATGCCTATAGTTCAGCTAGGATTTCTGTCAAAACATGTAGACCTGAACTTGCGAACGAAGCTAGAGTTGCCAATTGGTCAGCGCTTCGGTTCCCTTCTCGATAAACATGCCGAATTTGAATAGTCCAACCGTGGTCCAAAAGCTCCCGTATGCCCTGCACCAAAAGATTAGTATCAGTCAAAAAACTTGTTGATGAAGACAGGTTATTGATTACCTCTAAGGAATCTGTCTCAAGGACTACATTTTGGAACTCAAGATTCTATGCCAGTTGAAGGCCGCCATGCACCCTTTTTAACTCCGCAGTTAATGGTGAACATCGGCCTATATTTGTCAAAAAGGCACCAAACCATTTCTCAGAGTCGTCCCTTAACAAACCCCCTATCGTACCCTAACCAGTCCCATGTTGCATTGCGCCATCTGTATTCAATTTTATCCAACCTTCCTACAGTGGGTGCCAACTCACTTCGTGCCCTATGGGCAAGCCCACTAATGTAACAACTCTTCCTGTCACTTTATCAGCTTTCGCGATTCAGTTAACATAATCTAAGAAAATGCGATGCCTAACAACCGGTCATATAAAATCTATTTCAAAAATGCTTCTATTCCTCCATTGTCACAGATACCAGCAAGCTACACCATAAATAGTGGCCCAGTTTCCTAATTGTGCTTGAATTGGTTTTGTGATATTGAATCCCAATCATATGTCCTTGTCCTGTTGAAAAAAGTCAACCACTATCCCCGCAGGGTTAAATTTGTGCCAAAATTCAGTTACCCTGGGACAATCTCGAAGTGCATGCAAGGAGGTTTCTTCCTGCCCACAGTATTTACAACTGCTAATAGTAGTTAGGTATCTAGTGACTCTCTGATGGTTTGTCAGCAACTTCCTTTTAGCTAGAAACCATAGAAATGAATGAATACGTTGTGGGCCTGCCCATTTCCATATCGTTGTCTATATTGGATTTTGTGTCTCTGGCTCCAAATTGACAATTAAGTCATAGGCTAACGCCACTATGAATTTTCCAGATTGCCTTGGACCCCATACAGTTCCATCATCTCCCCTATACACAGAGGGAGGGTGTATGTTTGCAATAGCCCCACACATTGAGGGAGGAAGATAGCTTTGGATCATATCCCATTTCCAAGTACCCCTCACATCCACATACTCATGAACTTGAGTATGCAGCATCGTGTTCGGAAGGGGTGACGTTGTTTGCGTAACTAGGGGGCCCTAATTGGCCAACCAATGGTCGATTCAAAACCGAATCCGTTTATCATTACCTAGTTTCCACATCATTCCTTGGTGGATGTAATCCCACGTAGCTGATATCCCCCGCCATATGATCGACACACCTTGCTTATGCAAAGTTTCTGGAATTTGATGAAAATTTATCCGATATTTTGCTCTTATTATTTGTACCCATAAAGCTGAAGGATAAGTGAGCAATTCCCAACCCAGTTTTGTCGGTAGTGCATCATTAATTGCTCTAATATGTTTGATCCCTAAGCCCCTTACCTTCTTCGGTCTACAAACTGCATCCCAGTTGACTAGATGTATCGTGCTTTGGCCATTCAACGAACCCCAGATGAAGTTTCGCATTATCTTTTCCAAATCATCGCATAGTTGATGTGGCAGCCAAACAGTTTGCATCGTAAACATGGGAAGGGATGCCATCACTGACTGGGTTAAAGTAATACGACCCGTTATTGATAATTCTCTCGCTCTCCATCTAGCTAGTTTTTGATGTGCTCAATCTAGGATGCACTGATACGTATTCCTTTTTGTTCTCTCTTGGATCAAAGATACTCCTAGATATTTTCCCAAATTATCCGTGCATCGAACCTGTAACACATGGCCAAGTCGACGTGCTTATTCCACAGGGACATTCTTGGAGAAGAAAATTCGGGTCTTGTTCTATTCACCTTCTGTCCTGACACCATGCAGAACTCCTCCAATATCCTCGAAACCTCTGCTAATTGCGTTTCTGTAGCTTCGCTAAATAGGATTAGATCATTTGCAAAAAAAAAAAAGATGTGAGATGGCAGGCCCTGTTCTTCCCCACTTAAAAGGTTTCTATTTGTCTTGATCCATCATATGGGAGATAAGATGGCCCAATCGTTCCATGTAGAGCACAAATAAATACGGCGATAATGGATCGCCTTGTCTAATGCCCTTTGATGGATTAAATGGTTCAGAAAGAATGTCGTTCCACGCAACCTGTATTGTGACCATAGCCACACATCTCATAATGACATTGAGTATGTTATCAGGAATGCCGATTGCTTGAAAAGTGTAGAGGATAAAAGACCAGTTCAGCCGATTATATGCTTTTTTCAGATCCATTTTTAGAGCCAAATACCCAGTTTTTCCTTTTTTATGACACATGGAATGTATAATCTCCTGAGCGATAATAATATTATTAATTATATGTCATTCAGGGATGAAACTGCATTGAGTGTTTGCCACTAAAGTGTTGAGGTGTGGTTTCAAACGGTTGACTATCACTTTCAAGATGGTCTTATAAATTACTGAACAAAGGCTGATAGGTCTAAATTGATTAAGATAATTGGGGGCCTGAATTTTTGGGATCAATACGAGGATAGTTTTATTTAAATCCTACTCCCAGATCTCGTTTCTGAATACCCTCTTAATATATTTCACCACCGTTGAGCCCACTGTGTCCCATTGCTTTTGGAAAATAATGTCGTAAACCCATCAACTCCTAGCGCTTTATTCGGATTCATACCAAAAATTGTTGATTTAATTTCAGTTGTGAGGATTGGTTGCCCAATTTCAAGTAAAAGCTCCTTTGGTAATCAAGTGAAGGTTCCTGAGCTCTGGCGGTGTGGTGGTGAACCCTCTTCTATTGTATAAACTTGAGTAAAATAATTCCTAGCCATAGATCGTAATGTTTGTGAAACATCGATTTCATTTCCAATAGCATCGAGGAGCTGCGTAAGCGTTAACTTCTTCCATTTATACATAGTGATCGTGTGATAATATTTGATATTGCGATCACTCTACGACATCCAATCACATCTAGCTTTCTGATGCCATAATAGTTCTTCCTCATATAACACTTGGACTAGTTCCCCACTCAATTTGTCCTCCAGTGCCAAAATTGTATCTGTCTCCCCTGCATGAGTGCCCTTTGTATACCATCCAATTGTGCCAACAACTGTCGCTTACATTAGAAGATACTACCAAAGATGGATCTGTTCCAATTCATGAGATGTTTTGAAAACTGGCTTAATTATTATGTCAATGATGCTTCGTTCGAGAGCCACTTCTCAGCGACTACTGTAGGGAAATCTGCATGCGTGAGCCACGCCGATTGAAAACGAAACATCGGTTGACTTCCTTTGTTCGATCTTTGTTGGTCAAATTGCACCAGCATTGGCCGATGATCGGAGCCCATAAACTGTAAGTGTTGATTTACTGTATGCGGAAATGGCTCCCACCAATCCGTCGAACAAAACAATCTATCTAGGCTAGCTTGGACATTGCCTCGTCTCCAAGTAAATCGCGAGCCAATGAATTCCAAGCCTTGGAGTCCACTCTCATGGACCCAATTGTTAAAATCTTTACTATCCACCAATGTGTGTTGTGATCCCCCCCTTTTATCCGCAATATTCAATTTAGCGTTGAAGTCCCCCCCCCCCCCAACAATCCACAGACGCGTAACAGATCTGCCTAACCCTCATAACAAATGCTAGAGGAATTTTTGGTTAGTCCGTTAGGGACTGGCGTAAATCGTTGTGAACTTTAAATAGTATGTTGCATGTTGAATGTTTGTATGAATGAGTTGCTTATGCACTAATGCTAACAAGACTTTGAACTCTTTTTTCCATAATAGCCAGATTCTGTCTACGAACCCTTCTGCTTTTACGTGGAATGAATAGTCAAAACCCAGTTTGTTGATTACTACTTGTGCTTGTCATCCACTGATCCTCATTTCAACTAATACCAATATCCTTGGACGATACTCCCTGAGATAATTTTGTAAAATGACTTGAAAAGGTTCCTTCCCCCTCCCCCCCGACAATTCCATATGAGGATTGACACCATGACATTAAAGAGAGGCAAATTCTTACACATAATGGGTATCGGCAGCCCCCTCCCGTGCAATATTACTATAGCCAATAGGGTCCTGCAGCATTGAGTCTTCACTGGAAGCCTGCTCAGTCGAAATATCCTCTATACTTGTCTCTCCTATTAGATGATATGGGGGTTCGGAGGGGGGTAACATACGATTAGGCCCAGTTTCTCGACATTGCTCTGGAGCTTCCTCGAGGTCTTCCATAAGTTGGCTAGGTTCCCCCATAGACACCCCTTTATCTTTAGTTTCGGGTCGAACATACAATACTGCCTGATGGTTCATTAATTGAACTGTTGCACGCTGTTCATTATGGTTGGGCTGAAAGAGAATGGGAACAAGTGGACTTGAAGTCTTGCTTTTGGTCAAGTCCAAACCTAAATTGACTACACCTTGTGGGCTCTTTCCTTTGCTATTGGTAGACTTAGACGACTCCTTCCTGGATCCATTTGATTTACCCTGCGGCGCACTTTTTTCTTTAACGCGTCATTAATCAACGCCTTAAAACATAGCGTTTGGTACGGCTCTGGAACGTTTGAAGGTTCTGCATGGTGCAACTATTTGTGTGATGGACTGGCATTGGTAACGTTGTTTGACAATGGAGTAAATCTTGAGCCCAAAGTGACATGAAGGTTGAGTCGGCGGTTGTGGTTTACGTTTATGAGCATTTGCCTATTGGACTTTAATCCAAGAGCCAAAGACGTTGGGGGTGGCGTTGTTCGTCACAGTGCTTGGTTCACTGTGTTGTTCCGGTGTTGAGTCATTCTCTCCGGTGCTAGTATGGTTCTCTTGATTGTGTTTGGTTGTGTTGTTGTGTGGGTTATCTTTGCACCATTCGGTGTCGTGTCCAACCATGCCACAGTGAAAGCAGATCTGTGGCAATCCTTCATAAGCGACCTTAAGAACTTCACCGTCTAGCTCCATTATAAGGCATAAAGGTAAGCTTAAATCTATGTCCACCGCCACTCTTGCATATTTGCCCCGTTGAGTATTTGTGGTCGCTTCATCAATTTTGATCGTTTGTCCTACCAGATTACCCATTGCTATTAGAATGTCCGGGTGGTAGTGAGCTATTAAGATTTCGGGAAGCTTAACCCAAACCACCGCCCGGGTGATTGTCCCTTATGAAGGCCAGAATTGTGAACTCCAACGTTGTACCAATAAAGCGTGCCCGAATATTACCCAAAGGACAGTAGTTAACACCTTGTTATAATCCTCCTTGTCTATGGATTTTACCAAAAAAACTCATAATCTAAGGCAATGACTTTCATTGGGCCGTTTGGTTGCCACATGGATTACAGTTTATGACATAAAATTCAGCAGCCGATTCTGCGACCGATGAGTTTTACAATGATAGCTCGTTCCCACTGTTGGTCAAGGCAATCTTTGAAGGCTTGTGATAGAATTATACTGCCTCCTGCCTCTCCGGAAATAGTTGTAATATCAACTTCCTCAACGTGAACTGCATCTTCAGTTGGCCATGTGGTTTCCGCCTTGTTAGGTGTTGCCCTCAGTCCTCCAAGTACTGTTGCGCTATAGGTGAGTGTTAGACTGGGAAGAGGATTCTCTTCTCTTCGCTGTATACAAACCTTTTTGGTAGGTTGGACTTCCTAGGTTGGTAGTTCGCAAGCTTTGCGATCTTGTTCAGTGTGTGTAGAGAGCATCGTCTAACTAATATTTCTGATTTACCCATCTGTTTTCCCCAAATCCTTAAACTAACAAGATGAACCATAATCAAAGGTGACTCTAGTGGTGGTGAGAGCTGTAGGTGGAAGCGGTAGCGACACAGGTGATAGGGACATAGACGATGACAGAGATAGTTAGTGATAAACATGTAGGCGACAAACACATAAATAATTTTTGGTCCTTTTCGGTTGTGGTTCTCTTAATGCGATAACTTCTAACTTTACAGCATGGCAATTTCATAGAGACCAGATTAATTTTAAACCAACAATTACCATTTTCCTGCAAAAATTTAGTAAAATGCTTATATGAACCATTGTCTACTCCTAAACCCTAAAAGTTAGATTAATGCATTGTAATGTAATTGCTCGTCAAATTAGTGCATTGGTGATTTTTGAACCTTAAAAGTCATATTTAAGAACCTTTTATTTGATCCTAATTTCTTTTGCTTCAATTTTAGGAGTGATTCCTAATTGTTGTTACAAACTCCTAAGTGTGTGCTTTTATCAAAATGTAATTTTATTCTCTGTTTGTCGTACATCAGTAGATCAATTATGGGTATTAAGTGGACTAATTAATATAAAATATAATTATAAAAATTCTCAAAATTTGCTCAATTTTGCAATTATAGCTCGAACTTTAAAAAGTGATAATAAAATGCTCAACTTTCAATTTTTTTCATTTCTAGAACAAACTTCAAAAAAAAATAAAATGTTCAAATTTTCAATTTCTTTCAATTCTAACCTGATGTTAGTGTCTTTGATAAGTTTGCTGACTTAAATCAAATTACACAACCTCAACGACCTCACTCTTTGATTTTAGTTTTTTTCTTTGTTTTTAATTTATTCTCTTGACACTCTTACCTTTCAATTTTCAGATTATGCAGCCCCGACACCCTCACATTAAGGGCATAGAGAGAACAAACTAAAAATAAAAAGTTTGCTGGTGTTGCGCACTACAATGTGAGAGTAGTTTGAAGCGTTGGAAGAACAAATAAAAAACGAAGGGTTAAGAGTATCGGGAGAATAAACAAATAATGAAGGGCTGAGGCTGTGTAAACTAATTAAGGGATTCTATTTTTAACAATGATGTCATTAATATTAGATGGTGCGTCTTGGAGTAACCGACAAGGTTATTCCTTTATGACAATAAGGTCATGAGTTCAAAGTCACGGAAACTGAGATTATTAGTAATAGGTTAGTAAATTCAATATCAAGAATGGAATTAAAACTTAGCTTGGGATGCATGATTATCTACCGCTGCAATCTGTAGTGGCTGCATTTATTGTCTCTAACATGTTGGATTTCACACCTAACCAGAAAACACAGAGAGAGTGAGCGAGCCTAAATATGTACCCAGTCGATAATCTCATTTAAACACTGTAACTGGTTAAACGATTGTGATGGTGGTGTCTTCTGGAGGCTAAACTTAACCCCTGCCAGAGCAGCAATCTTTTGCAGACTTAACCCCTGCCAGAGCAGCAATCTTTTGCAGACATCTTGCAAGGAGTCTCCCAGCACAAAAAAACCTATTATAAAGAAGAATCCTACGACGTACAAAGGAGAACCAAGTTTGGAATTTTCAGACACTGAAGTATCACAACTAGCTGCTGTGGAAGGTCAACAATGGATAGGTTACGTAAACAAATAATTGCAGTAGGCTTCAAAGGGACTGCTCATATTGGCCTATTAGATTATCATCATATACTACTCCGTTTTGATGATGAAGAAGATTATTCTCGATTTTGGATGAAGAGCGTATGGTCATTCAAAGGATTTGTTATGAGAGTATTTAAAAGGACATTGAAATTTTCATTCACAAAAGAATCCCTGATCCTTCCAATATGGATCAATCTTCCAGCTCTTCCGGTTCATTTTCCTATAAAGGCCCAATTTTCTCAATTCGTAAGTTAGTTGGCAATCTTCCAAAAATTGATGCCTCGACGATTATATTAGTGAGATTGGGTTTAGCAAGAAACTGTGTTGAACTGGATGTATTTAAGGAATAGCCTTACATGGTGGAATATTCGAGCCAAAGAAGAAGTGGATTCCCAAGCCAAAAATGAATGAAAAAATTGAAACTTTGAAGGGTAAGGAAATTGTAACTAGTTTAGCTCTTGAATTACAAAGAACAGAAATGTCTGGTTTGAAGATAATGGATAAGCAACAACTTTTAGATAGTAGGGATGCTTCACTGAATTTACATAAGGTAATTCGTTGTTTACTTCTGAGGAGGGGATGCCCTCATCTAACACATTACCTATGCCCATTTTTGAGAAAGAGTTTGCCATCTCTTGTCCGCTTAGTCATGAGATTCCATCAACTTTGTGGCTAGAGATATTATGATCTCCCCTTTATTAAATGTTGGTTCAGAGGGTTTATCGACTTTGAAAGTTGATGTTATATTTGCAAGTTTAACCATCGTCTCCCCAAAAATTGCTGTTGTATCGCCAGATTCAACAGCTGTTATACCTGCTGGGGCTGTTGGCCTGGAATTGCCGATGGATGAGTTTGGTATTACTATTGGAATTAAGTTGAACAAAGAATGTGAGCTAACTCATTCAGCTATAGTAGAAAATCAGCCACAAGAGAGTGTTGATGTTATGAGATCTGAGTCCATGATGGCTTTGTATCTAGCATCACTACACATAATAAAGAAAGATGCACCCTCTCAATTTAGTATTTCTAAGGCATCTATAATGTCGATTGATCTGATGGTTGTTTCGGTGACACCGAGCAAGGTAATAACTCAAACTTTGATTTCTATACAACATGCTACTAGTGCTCAAACTCGGTCCCAACTCTGGATTGCTCAAATTCCTTTTTCGAAATCTCAATTATTAATGCTCTATTTTAGAATATTCGTGGTATGATGAATAGACTTTCAGCTTTGAAATTAAAAAAAATTGAAGAAAATTCATATGTTTCAAATGGTTGTAGTTGTTGAACCAATGCTTAACTTGTCGTGTGTTGATGAAATAAGACGTAAATTAAATTTTGAAAGGGTGTTACTAATGCCATAGGTCGTGTCCGGGTCTTTTACAATAAGGAGTTTTGTTATGATATTTTGTATGAAAATTCTCAATGGTAGACTTTAAAGGTGTCCCATTCTCTGATAAATCAGTCTTTGTGCTTTACTTTTTCCCATGCTTCTTACTCCGTGGTTAAGAGACGATTGATGTGGGATTCTTTTATGCCTGCTACAGGCCCTTAGTTATTTTATGGGGATTTAAATTTATGTTTTTCTCCTGTAAACAAGATTAGTAGATTGCCTTTTCAGGTTTCTGAGGTGAAGGATTGTCAGAATTTATTGCTGCCTGTTCCTGGGAGGATGCTAGATATACGGGTTCCCGATTTACATGAACTAGCAATAGAGAATGCACTTAGATGATATGAAAATGGCTTGATAAGGTTTTGGTGAATCCTAAATGGTTATACCAGATGACTGTGGTGGTTTAGCATTTGAATCTGTTTCAATCTGATCATTCTCCTTTGCTTTTGAAGATTGCTGTTAACAGCTAGGCTGTTGGTAATAGAGCATTCCGGTTCCAGAATGCATGGTGCTTAGGGAATGGTTTTTTAAAGATGGTAAAGCAAGCTTGGCTACAATCTTGCCCAAGCCAACCATTAGAAGTTCTATATCAAAAATATGTGTAGACTGAGAGTGGTACTCAAGCAATGGAATCACCTCGAGTGTGGCAATTTTACGCAAAATGTGAGAAGGACCGAAGATGAGGTGCTCATGGCAGAGAGTACCTTTGAGGTGGATGGAACTATATATTCATGAGAGACTTTGCAATTGGTTAAGGAAAAATACACACATGCTTTGCTCGAGGAAGAGGCATTTTAGAGACAAAAAGCAAGGGTGAAACGGATAAAGGAGGGAGATGCAAACACAAAATTCTTCCATGCTACGGTGAACGAGAGACGAATCCGATCTGCTATTCATCAAATTCAAGCTTCAGATAGGGAGTGGATAATAGACCCACAACTAATCCAGGTGGAAGGGGTGAGTTTCTTCGAACATTTATTATATGAAGAATAAGTGGATATTAGAGTATGGATGCATTGGTAGATCGTGTGATTCATCCAGTCGTTTCATTTGAGTAGAATGATAAGCCATAATCCCTTCTAGAGATGGAGGAGACATACTCTACCTTGAAAGAAATGGATAAGGATAGCGTAGTAGGACCTGATGGTCACACAAGCTGATTTTTTAATTTTTGTCAGGAGGTGATTGGAGGTGATGTAGTTCAGGCATTAAAGGAATTTTTCTCAGGGGAAGATTTTCCAAGATCTTATACCTTTACATTGCTCGGTTTTCATAATTTCACCTTATTAACTTATGTAATTTTATTTAGAAAGTTATATCGAAACTGATGGCTAATAGCTTGCATGTTGTATTACCTCACTTGATATCTCCTCAGTAGGTAGCCTTCTTATATAGGCGATTGATTTTAGATAAAGAATTATTGGCCTAAGAACTATCCATAATGTAACGGGCTTGGACTTTCACCAACGTTCGTTCGGCACTTGAGTACGCTCTCGTTCTCCAAGTCAGCCTTCTATATGAAACACTTTGCTAAAGAGAAGAAGGAATGTGGGAGAATATAAGAACACTTCTATTAAAGAATTCTCAAGAAAGTTACAATGCTTACAATGCACTCTATGATCTTCTATCCACTAAATGAGACAACCCCCAATGGATATTTATACTTGCTCCAATGGATATTTATACTTGCTTCTTCCTAGAATAGATGGCTAAGATCTACTTGATCTAACGGTCCATATTGACCTTCTAGAATTCTCTATACTGCCTTACATTCTTCATGTACATTATGTATATATCTACAACATTCTACAGGCTTCTATAAAGTTCCATATTGTTCCACAATGTCCCATAAGCTTCCATAGTCTTCTACCATGTTCCAGAAGCTTCTAGGGCCTTCCATAAGCTTCTACCATATTCCAGAAGCTTCCAGAATCTTCCGTAAGATTCCAACATGCTCTAGAAGACTCTTTTGGGCCCCAAATCTCATTTTGTGGGTTTTAAAACATGTAGAACGTGACAATAGACATGAAGCAGAAGACGAGGGGAGGAAGTATGGTTTTAAAGGTTGATATGGAAAAGGCATATCATTATATGTCTTGGATATTTTTTATTAAGGTTCTCATGAGGTTTGGCTTTGGAGAACAATTCATTGATTGGGTGTGTGTTGACAGTAAAACTTATCTACTTGTTTTACGCTCAAAAATTACAAGTGAATGGGTCATAACTTGTAGTTAAAAAGAGCAGATTTCGATCCCACAGGGATTGATGCCCAGACACGGCTTAATTTAAATACAACTTTGTTTAAGAAATAAAATTGTTAAATGTGAATAATCTGAAAAATTAAATTAAAATTTCAAAGACTAACACAGAGTAATGAACAATACCAAAGTGTAGAAAAATTGGAATTTAAGAATCTGAAGACTAGAGATTACTTTTTTTTTCCTCATTTTGTCTCTCTCCTATTTTATCGATTAAATTGTGTCTCACTCTAGATTTTTGAATGTACTAATTAGGCTCTCTCAAGTTGTAACAATTTGTCTATAATTGAATTAACAGGAATCAATTGGACAATCCTTCAACCTACCCAATGACTCTACCGATTCAACTAGTTATTAAATTATCCTATAGGTGAACAATTGAATAGCCGAGATATCTCTTTTAACTATTCAACTAACGTGATGATTGCTAGTCTATTAGCCAACTCTCGTTGTACAATCCTACACAAATTTCATCTTACTTACTCTCTCGATTTGTTACAAGATAACAATTAAAAACAACAATCATCAAAGACAACTTCATTCAATTCAATAAAATAGGAGTTCGAACAAAATAGTTCAAAAGCAATCCCTAGAACTAAATGAGCCTAACATGGTCTCCATAACATCATCAACATTCAAATAACCCATTTTCACAAAGATTAGAAGAGATCAAAGTGAAAGAAAATTGAATATAAATACTCCTTTTTGCCAAAATTTAGAAATTTGGTGTTGATGTGCTATTTTACCTAATCTTGATTATGATCCTTGTCTTCAATCCTTCCTCAAGGCTCTAAACATGTTTTCTTTACTCAAGGATGGTGTTTCTATAGAAGGTGTCTTCTCACCCCTGAAGATGGAGGCTTAATTATCCTTTTATAGTCTAAAAACCCCAAGTTTAATGAAGCCCTGCATAAGGTCTTAGATTATAATTCCCACGACTATGGGAATTTGCATGATTCCCATAATCGTGGGAATTGGTCACAGATGTACTCCTCTTTTCTTCTCCTCTTTGGTCTCTAGTTCAAACCCCAAGTTGCTCTATCTTCCTTCCTACATAAAAATAATCAATTCTTACCCTCAATTAACTTGAAACACACAAGAACAACAATAAAAATCAAACTTAATGAAAACATACAAAATGAATCCTAAAATACAATAATGATCAACAATTATGTAAGAAAACACATGTCAAATACCTATAAAAACATATACTAATGCATACCTATCAACATCCCCACACTTGAATCTTTGCTTGTCCTCAAGCAAAATAAATACAACAAATCAGTTTTTATTAGTTCATTTCACAAAGATCAAAACAGACAATTCCTCAAATTTAAACCAACTCAAATATCAAGTTAATGCACATATCATGACTACATTTTCATTGGTGTACATAAGCAAACTCAACAATTGACACCATCACTTAAAATAGGTAAAGATGCACAAATGAATCTTCCTTATGGTTTTCACTCATTTCTCTCAAGTGTTTAAGAGTTAGTGTTTCACTCAACTTCCTATAAGGAACTACACTACTATAGGCTCACTAATACACCAATTCTCTTCTACAATGATTGCATGCATAAATAGATAAAAAGGAATTATTTAGGGTTGTAATGTGGTAAGGGTTAAGGTGGGTTGAAAGAGGGGAAAGAGGGTTAAGCACAAGCATAAGTAAAGTAAAGAGCAGATACAATGAGATAACAAAACATAACTCTGAGACATACAAATGTAACTAATATTCTGCACTTATTGATGCTACTCATTTGTTCTTCCTTTTTCTTTTCTTTTCTCTTTCATTTTTCATTTTTATTTCTTTTTCTTCGATATGGAAGTTTTATGGATCAAAACTAGTACTATATACAATGTAGTCCATAGGCAAAAATATACTCAACTTATCTCGATAACAATTTCACACAATCCTAACTAATGTTTTACTTATTACTTTACTAAGCTTGTGAAAGGGTAGGATAATGAGGTTTAAAGTTTCAAAATTTCGGATGTTTTCAAGAAACAAAAGGTTAAGGTTCAACGGGGGTAGCAGGGGATAATCTACGGGTATGTCATGTAAGCCAAGGGTTAACACAAAAAGGGCCTAAATCATCTCTAATACGCATGCATCCATTAGACTCAAACCAATTCAAAGCAAGTTCTGAAGGTAGTAACCTAAGGAAGTAACACTCAACAAAGAAATTAAATGACTATAGATGGAGTCATATGGATCAATCCTCACTTGGCTCAAATGAAAACTCATTATGCAGCTCTAACTACCTCATTGTTCAAATGTCATCTTTTGAGTAAGCTTATATAACCAACTACTTTTCATCACTCTATACGGTTCACTATCTACTCAAGTAGCCTTGAGTTTAAGCATGCATTCAATCTAATTCCATCAAACATGACAGAATCTCATAGTAATATTTATCAAAGTGACTCAAATGCAATTCTATTGCTAACACAAAACACCATTGTTGACACAAAGCACATAATATGCCTAACATGCATCCTACTCAACACACTGCACACAATGCAATTAAGAAAGTCGATGATACCTCACCGCACTTAAAAGTTCACATTGTCCTCAATGTGCCAAATCAATAATCAAATAAGGAAAAGTGTCATCAAACCAATCAAAAAATGATAACAAACCTAACAAAAAAAAATTGAAATGAACAAATGATATCAAACCAAACAAAAGAAAATGTAATCAAACCTAAATAAAGAAACTGAAATTAAACCAAAAAACAGAAAATGACATGAAACCAAAAAAACATGGAATTAATGGAATTCACAAAAAAGAAACAACAAAATTTAAAAGTTAAAGGGTAAGAAAAGCTTATTCAGATGATGGTGGTGACGGTGATGATGTAGGAGCTTCAAAATTGTTCCTCCAATAAAATTTGAGGAACCACTTCTTCAAACTATGTTGCTCCTTATGTACTATCCACTTTTGTGTGCTGACCTCATTTATTTGTGATGTATCCGTTATTAGTTGGAGGCCATTTGATCAAGGATTTGTTGAATTCGGTCGACCTCTACTGGTGTGTTACTGCTTCTGCTTCTTCCTTTAGCTGTTGAGCTGCTCGAGATATGGAAATTCAGGATACAGCTGTACTAATGCTTGTCCTATTCTTCATTGTAGCAAGTGCCTAAGGATTGCGGAGTTCCATAGAATGGACCTCCACAATCTTAGAATGCCTTAAAAGCAATATGGCAAACATATCGTGTGGTGATGTACACACATCTTCCAAATTGTGGTTATAAAAGCGAGCTAAAGTAGTAACAATATGTCCCATTCCAAAATATGAACTTGTTTTATTAGCAACACTGATGATTGATCTAAAAATTCTACAAGGCATGTTGATTTTAACTTTTTGATCCATGCACTATAAGGAAAATTTCTTTAGCCGAACATTTGCTACTTTCAATTTTATTGAACACAGTTAAACATAAAAATTTATGGAACAATAAATTTTTAGCAGTAAGGATTAAAGCATTCACTGCATTGTGTGAATCAAAACTATATTCCCCAAAAATTTCCAATAAGAATCCACTTCAAAATCAGTATGATCATCTAAAATTTTTGTATTTTGGAAATCGAAAAGATGATGCGTGACATTATAATCCAATTTGTACACAGTACCAAATAATCTAAACTAAAATACATCCATTTTTGGGGTATAACAAACAGTAGTGAAAAATTCTATTTTCATCATATGATGGATATGCACATCACACCAGATGAACCTATTCCAACCTATGTTTTCAGCTAGTCGTTGAATCTTTGTCCTCACTCCTATGTTCTCCAACAATTCAAAATCAAAATACCTAGGAGTGATTATTTCTCTATTCCTAAAGTCACGAAAGCGCATGCCTTCTTCTTCCTAGTAAATTGGGAAGGGAGAGAGTAAGCTACCGCCAAATCACTTTGGCTTTCACTGGAAACTTGATGGTAGAGCTTGTCAACCAATTTTCGAGCCGTCATCTTCTTTGGTTCCATTGTAATAGAAAAACTGCAAAAATAAGAGAGAGTGAAAGTCGACTTTAGAGAGAAAGAACAAAAATCTTACCTAAATCCTTGTTGTTCGGAGACATTAATGTATGAAAAGATTGTAAGAATAATGAAAGAATTGAAGAAAATACCAAGAATCTAGAGAAAATTTGAAGAGTTTTAAAGAGTGATAGGAGAGAAATTCGTGAGTTAAAGATAGAGGAAGTGAAAATTTGAAAGTAGGCGAGAAAGTTTCCCTCAGGATAGGATTCGGAATTTCCACGATCGTGAGATTACTCTTTAGAAACTTTCCGGAGAGATTTCCCACTAAAGAGTAATCCCAAGCTCGTGGGACCATAATTCCCATGAACGTGGGATTACTTTCCAGTGGGAAATATCTCTACAAACAATACCCACAAACGTGGGATTACTCTCCAATGGGAATTGTGGTGATTCCCACGAGTGTGAGAAATTTCTCATGTTGGAATTGTGGTGATTCCCACGAGTGTGGGAATTGTGGCTCGTGGGAATCACCGAATGTGGCAATTGGTGATCTGCACAATTTCAAACCTTCTCCCAAGCTTGTATGTATTCTTCATGATCCCAAAACCCACAAATATATCATGATACTATCATCAAAAAGAAATTGCAAAGAAAAGAAGCTGAAAATAAAGCAAGATCAACATAAACATCAATAAAACCCAATTAAAAAAATGATTAAACTAAAGAAATCAAACAAAAACTAGACAAAGACAATCTAAAAGAAACTAAACATGCTAAGTTAAGGTCATTAGCTTGACCATTCATCATATATTCATTAAAAAAAAGGAAGATGGGAGAGAAATAACTTCACTTTCTTGTGGAAATGTCCCTCCGTAATATGGTTTACAGCGGTACCCGTTGACTTTGAATGTTCCCCCTTATCATTTTCCAACTCCACCACTCCATGGGGAAATACTTAAAGAATTTTGAAAGGCCCACTCCATTTTATTTTGAGTTTTCCGGGAAATAGCCAAAGTCTTGAATTAAACAAAATTACTAAATCCCCACTCTTGAATTCCTTTTTCTTGATATGACCATCATGCCACTTCTTAGCCCTTTCTTTATATAGCTTAACATTTTCATGAGCGTCATACCTCAACTCATCCAATTTGTTGAGGTGTAATAATTTCTTTTCTCCTGCTAGCTTCCAATCCATATTCAATTTCTTTATTGCCCAATATGATCTATGCTCCAACTCCAATGGTAAATGACATGCCTTGCTATCAACAAACTGATATAGTGTTGTGCCAATGGGGGTCTTGAAAGTTGTTCTATAGGCCCACAGTGCATCGTCTAGCTTTAATGACCAATCGTTTCTAGAATGTGCACTGTCTTCTCCAAAATCTTTTTCAGCTCTCTATTCACCACTTCCACTTGACTACTAGTTTGGGGATGGTATAGGGTAGCCACTCTATGATGAATGTTGTATCTTCTAAGAAGGTTCTCAAATGGTTTGTTGCAAAAGTGACTCCCCCATCACTTATAATTTCTTTAGGCACCCCAAATTTAGTAAAAATTTTCTTAATGAAATTTTGTACCACCTTGCTATCATTGGTTGGAGTGACAACTGCTTCAACCCTTCTAAAACCATAATCAACTATAGGTGTACCTTCGGAGGGTGGGAATGGTCCCATGAAGTCCAAACCCTATACATCAAATATCTCCACCTCCATTATGTTCGAAAGTGGCATTTCATCTCTCTTTGATATGTTGCCAACTCTTTGGCATCTATCGCACTTGAGCATGAAATATCAAGCATCCTTAAATAGAGTTAGACAATAGAATCCACACTCCAAGATTCGTGTAGCAGTCTTATTAGCTCTATAATGCCCTACATACTATGAGCTATGACATTGAGTTAAGATCTCAGGCATTTCATCTTTAGGAACATACCTGCAAATTAAATTGTTAGCATAGATCTTATAAAGTACAAGTTCAACCCAAATATAATGAGCGCATTGAAATAGGAAATCCTTTCTTTGTAGATATGACAAATTGGATGGAAGAATACCACCTGAAAAGTAGTTTGCAATATCTGCAAACTAGGGAAGGAAAGGGTTGTCTACCATCATCAAGGTCTCGTCAGGAAAGCTTTCCTTAATTTCCTCTTCCTCTTTATAATATCCAACTTTAAGTCTTGATAAGTGATATGCTACGACATTTTCTACTCCTTTCTTGTCTTTGATTTCAATATTGAACTCTTGGCGCAGGAGTACCCATCGAATAAGCCTAGCCTTGGCATCCTTCTTAGTGAAAAGGTAAAACACAATAACTTGTGAGCTTAACAAATAAGAATGAATTTTTCACAAGCAAATACCATAGCAAGTAGTTCTTTTCCAATAGTTGTATGATTCAATTATTCACCCATCAACGACTTGCTTGCATAATAGATAATATGCAACCTCTTCTCCTCTGCTAACTAAGTATGCACTCAACAGCATGGTCACTTACATCACACATAATCTCAAATGGAAGAGACCAATCTGACGATGTCAGAATTTGTACTGTTATGAGTGCCTTCTTCAACCTGTAAAAGAATTTAAATAGTCATCATCAAAAACAAAAAGCACATATTTTACCAATAGATGAGTCAGAGGTTTTGTAATGAGGGAAAAATCTTTAATGAACCATCTGTACAACCTTGCATGACCAAGAAAAGCTTGGACACCCTTGATGTTGGAGGGAGACGGTAACTTTTCAGTTACTTCTGTTTTGGGGCAATCCACTTCAATCCCTTCATATGAAATCTTATGGCCTAATTCGATCCCCTTTTAGACCATGAAATGACATTTTTTCCAATTTAAAACTAAATGTGACTCCTCACATCTTTGAAGCACTTTTTTTAAGTTTAACAAAAATGATCAAAAGAATCTCCAAATACAAAAAAATCATCCATAAATACCTCCATAAAATTTTCGTTCATATCTGCGAACATAGCCATCATGCACCTTTGGAATATGGCAGGTGCCTTACATAAATCAAAAGGCAACCTTTGGTATACCAAAGTTCCATATGTCCCTATGACAGTGGTCTATATAAATATTTGATTTTATCTTGAATATCCATCTCAAAAGCAATAAAAAGAAAACCAGCTGCTCTCTCAATCATTTGGTCTACAAAAGGTAAAGGAAATGATCCTTCTTTGTGACCAAATTTAGCTTCCTATGGTTAATGCACACTCGCCAACCTGTGATAGTCTTAGTGGAAATCTTTTTCCCTTTTTCATTTTCTATCATCGTCATACCACCCTTTTTTGGCACACACTGTACTGGACTCACCCATTCATTATCTAAAATAGGGTAAATTATTCCTACATCCAGAAGTTTCACCACTTCCTTCTTTACAACCTCGTGCATATTCGAATTTAACCTTCTCTGTCTTTCTCTTACTATTCTACATCGTTCTTCTAGGTTAATCCTATGCATCATCACATTGGGGCTAATCCCCTGAATATTATAAATTTGCCAACCTACAGCTCTCATCCTTTCCTAATAGTCTCCACCACTTTCTTTTCTTACTCACAATTTAATTCATTGGAGATAATGATAGGTAAAGTGTGGTTCTTCCCTAGAAGGTAAAGGTTTAAGCTCTAAAGTCGGAGGCCTAACAATAAAAGGTGGTGTAGGTGCACCAACTCTCTCTAATCTTTCTAACTACACTTCCTCACATACATCCTCTTCCTTCACACGTCCATCTTTGTGTATTTCATTCACCTCATTGACTCCTTCTTTAATCTCCTTCACACAGTCATCTACAACATCAATTTCAGACACACATTTCCATCTATCAGTTTCGGCAAATATTTTGTCACATTAAATTTAGCCTGCTCATCACCAATTCTCAACACGAGTTTCCCTTCATGCACATCAACTAATGCCCTACCAGTATTCATAAAGGGCATACCCAGAATCAATGGACAATTCTTATCAGTTTTAAAATGTAGCACAACAAAATCAACAAGAACTACAAATTTGTCCACTTTTGCCAATATGTCTTCCACAACTCCAAATGACATTTTTATTGATTGATCCACTAGTTGAATCAGCATAGAAGTTAGCTTGACCTCTCCTAATCCTAGTTTCCTAAAAATAGACAAAGGAATCAAATTAATACATACACCTAAATCACATAAACATCTGGAAAATTCAAAATCGCCATCAATATATGGAATAGTGAAGCTTCCTGGATCTTACAATTTTTGAAGGCATGTGACTTGAAATAATGGAACTGCAATTCTCTATCAATGTAACTGTCTAATTGTCTTCCCAAGTGCATTCATGCATGAGTACATCCTTCAAGAACTTCACATACTTGGGCAGACATTCCGAAGCCTCCACCAATGACAAATTAATTTGTAGCTTCTTCAGTTTCTTTAAAAGTTTGGAAAACTAAGTATCCACCTGATGTTGTTTCACTCTTTATGGATACAGGAGTTTGGGCTTGTACGGTGGTGGTGGTATATATGGCCTGCCCTCTTCTTTTTCTTCTTCTATCTCCATACTTTTCTCTTTTTCATGGCTATCTTTTTTCACACTTGTTTCTTCCATTTGCTTGCTTCTTCGAATTGTAATAGCTTTGACCTGCTCCCTTAGAATATCATCAGTATGGCTCGATAAGCTGCCTGCACTTCTAGAAAATAAAGCATCAGTAAGTTTACTTACCTGAACCTCCAAGTTATGGATCGACGAGGCATGATTTTCACAATCAGGTCAAATTTTGCCTCCATCCTCTGTTGACTTTCCTTTTGCCCTGCATATGTTCTTTTCTGACTATCTGCTTGAGCTACCAGTTTGGAACTAAACATTTCCATAAACTTGTCTAACTTATTTGCCAATGCTCTAATTCGATCTTGCTAGAATCCTGGCGGTTTTATGGTCTTGTTTGGTTGCCTGCATTGTTATTAGTTCATAAAAAATTCAGATAGTTTTTCCACCCGGGATTATATGTGTTAGAATATAAGTTATTACCTTTCTGTAGCTGGCCTAGGTTGCCTAACAGTTTGGTACCAACCACTCCCAATAAGAAACACTCCGTTGAACCATGGTCATTCTGCCCACGTAGCTTACATTGTACTTATATTGCCTTAATTGTTAAAGTAGATGCTCCTTGCATATTATTTAGCTGCTCTATAAGAATCGTGATTTGAGACTGCAAGGCAGTAACCGAGTTAATAGGTATCATACCTTTCTGTTCTTTTTGTCCTCGGATCCTCCTCTCGCTTGACCATATGCAGTTGTTGCTTGCCAACTCCTCCAATAAATCATGAGTTTCTTCCACTGTCTTCCTCATCACTGAACCTTTTGCTGCTGCATCAGTTATTCCCCTTGTTCTTGGATTCAATCCATTATAAAATGTTTGAAGCAGAAATTCCCTTGGAAGGTTAAGATGTGGACAACTTCTTTGAAGTTCTTTAAATCTCTCCCAAGCTTCATAGAGAGACTCCCCATAATTTTGTTGTAAAATTGTTGTCTCTTTAATAATCCTCGCCGTCTTTGTCAACGGAAAATACTTGGCGAGGAATGTTTAGGCGAGCTACTCCCAAGTCATAATCTGGCCTGGATTCATTGAATTATACTATGCTTTAGCCCTATCCCTCAACATGAATGAAAATAGTCTCATCTTCACCACACCATCAGACATTCTGTTTAATCTGAATATATCGCAGATCTCGTAAAAATTTGTAATGTACGTTTGGATCCTCGTTGGATAGCCCGTAGAATTGTACACTATTTTGTAAAATATTTAGCAGCGCCAACTTTATCTAAAAATTATTTACTTGGGCTACTAGTCTCACTACTCCTTAAGGACTAAACCTTGGCCTAATGAAATCCATTAATGTTTGCTCTAGTCCTCCTTGCTCTCCTTCTTCAACCATATCTTGATTTGACAATTTTAGATGCTTCAACCTTCTTATTTCTCTTTCTCGTTTCTTAATGTCAGGAAATTCATCTTCTATGGCTTCTTTCATCCTTCATGTGATCCTTGTGTTTAGGTACCTGCAAATACACAAGGAAAGGTATCAAAAACTCTTAAATCATTGAATTGTTTTAGCAGTTTTTGTTACTAATTTAGTGTTGTCTTTATTTTGTTTATGGGAGGAAGGAGGTTGCAAGAAAGTGAACTTGTTTCTTTATTGATACATACATCGGATAAGAGGACCTCAAAGGGACTTTGAAGACAATCTCAAGGAACCCAAGCCTAAAGATCAAAAGAAGGATGAAAGGCAACCAGTAATGAAGGAGTATGTCAGACCAGTAATTGGTACTACCATTTCATGCATATGTTTAGGAGAGGTAGCCAGAAACTATGAATTGAAGAGCATACAATACAACATGCTACCATCTTTCTATAGGGTTCTCAATGAATATCCTTTAATCTTAATTTAGGAATTCTATAGCACTCTCCAAACATTTCCTTTGGATGGCTTAAATGAAGATAAACTGATAATGAGATGCTTCCTATACACATTGAAAGATTGGGCTAAGGCATAGTTCATGACCTTTCCGTTCGATTCATTAACTACATAGGAAAAGATGTGCAACAAATTTATGGGAAAATTCTATTCCCATCTAAAGACCTCTGAGTTGTGGGACGGAGGGAGAGTAATTCCATGAGGCATGGGAACACTTCAAACTTTTGCTAATACAATTTCCATACCATCATTTTCCACTTCATATGTAGAACCAAAGTAGAGGTCGCTTTTCCTTCGAAAATTAAAAAAAAAAGGGATTTGATCCAACTCAAAATCAAAAAAATAGATTAAAAGAAAGGATCCAAATCGAAATGATTTTCCAATTGGATTT
>JAOSBN010000009.1:7936744-7949115 GCA_027563595.1 Erythroxylum suave
TATATTTGTTGTGTATAACTTTCCAATTGGAAAGGTTTTGCAAAAGAGATTGATCAAAGTGTAATAAATAATTGTGACTTCAAGTTTTATGAAATGAAAGTATGGGCCCAAATGGCTATTGAAATTCTGATGATTGTATTGTTGCGATTGAAAATGTTTTGAATAAAAGTGGGCCTAAATTTTTGATTTCTGATTTCGGTGTATGCGTTTGAAAAAAAATTGTACTAAGTTTTGAGTGTCTGAGTATCGATATAAGTATGTTAGCACGACACCGTCGCGAGGCACGGACTCGAATATCACTCAGAATGTCGGGTACGTGTCCTGCAAAAGTGGGGTGCTACAAGTTTGATGTTGTTTGCATAGGGATGAAGCCTACTAATGTTATTGAATAACAGATAAAACTGAGGGCTTTTCCTTTTTCTTTGAAGGATGATGCCTAAGATTGGTTATATTATTTACCTGTTGGAAGTATTACAACAAGGGCAGAGATGAAAATTTTATTTCTAGAGAAGTTTTTCCCAACTTCTAGGGTTGCCAACATCAAAAAAGAAATCCGACAAAACACTAAGGAGTCATTATATGAATATTGGAAGAGAATTAAGAAGTTGTGTGCAAGCTGCCTCGTGATCAAATCATCGATCAACTGTTGATTCAATATTTTTATGAAGGTCTTTTATCGGCTGAGAGGAGTATGATAGATGTTGTAAGTGGAGGAGCTTTAGATGATAAAACACCAACAGCTACATGGGATTTGATCTCAATTATGAACTCTAACTCTGAACAATTTGGAGCTTGGAATGTTATGATTTAAGAAATGTTAATAAGATAGAAGTTTCGTCGTTGGAAAGAAGATTAGCTTATTTGACTTCTTTGGTGCGTCAACTTGCGGTATCTAGGAAAGAGGAAGTTAAGACTTGTGGTATTTATTCTATGGTTGGCTATTGCACAAGTAGGTATCTTACTTTACAAGAAGACTAAGTTAAAAAAGCCAAGGCAATGGGTGGTTATTTGGGAAAACCCTAAAAGGAAGTATGAACCATTTTCAAATACATATAATCTAAGTTGGCGAGATCATCCAATCCTCTATTATAGCAACAATAAGAGACAACAAGTAATTTCTAATTTTTAGTCATATAAATAGCCTTATGTGATTAGACAGCAACAATAAATAGGATAAAGTTCTGGTGAAAATAATCCCTTAGAGGACATAGTCAAGACATTGGCCATGAATACTATGAACTTTCAACATAATAATATGAAATTTCAGGAAGATACGCAAGCCAACATACATAATCTCGAAACTCAAATGAGCCAAATGAAGATTGCCATTAATAGGTTAAAGGCACAAAATTCAGGAAAGCTCCCTTCTTAACCTGAGGTGAATCAAAAAAAGAGTGCTTATGCTATCACACTTCAAAGTGGTAAACTTAAAGGAACCTACCCCAAAGGTTTCTAAGCGAGGGGTTGAAGAAGAAGTAGAGAAAGAAGTTTCCAAGCAGTCATAAGAGAAAAAGGAGGGTGATTCTCGCATTGTCACTCCTAAGTTCAATGTACAACCTCCTTTTCCTAGTCGTTTTGCCAAGAAAAAGAAGGAGAAGTAAGAAAAGAAATTATGGAGTTTGACGGTGATGTGATTAAGTTCAATATTTATGATGCCACGAATCTCCTAAAGGCGATCAAACTTTTGTTTTTGTGAGTTTTCTTGATACTTTAGTATAGGAAACATTTTGTTTAGGTGGACCAGATAAATTATGGACTGCATTGAAAAATAGCTTGGATATTCAGGAAGGAAAAACAATAGACGATTATCTTGCCATTCCTGAGGAGCTAGATACCATTATCCAAATTTTAGAGCGGAGCAAATACTTGGAGGAACAGGTATGTTTTCTAGAGCTAACTAGAAATAATTTGAAGTTGTTGCCTTCTCTTATATAACCACCAAAATTGGAGTTGAAGGCTCTTCTAAGTAACTTGAAATATGTGTATTTTGGTGAGCATAATACTCTTCCTGTTATTATTTCGAGCAGACTAACATTTTTGTAGGAAACACAATTATTGGGTATATTGAAAAATTACAAAGATGTTTTTGGATAGACTGTGGCTGATTTAAAGGGGATTAGCCCATCAATTTGTATGCACCGAATTTTATTAGAAGATGGAGCTAAGGAAATAAGATAGCCCCAACGAAAAATGAACCCACCAATGATGGAGTTAGTCAAGAAGGAGATTCTGAAGCTCCTCGACCTTGGGATAATCGATCCAATTTCAGACAGTAAATGGGTAAGTCTAGTACAGGTGGTTCCTAAGAAAACTGGAGTAACAGTAATGGAGAACACTTCAGGTGAATTGGTGCCCACTTGTGTGCAAAATGGGTGGAGGGTTTGTATAGATTACAGGAAGTTAAATTATGTTACTCATAAAGATCATTTTCCACTTCCTTTTATTGACCAAATCTAAGGGAATTGAGGTTGATAAGGCTAATATAGAAATTATTAAATCTATTCCTTACCCCATTAGTGTACGAAAAGTTCATTCTTTTCTTGGACATGCAGGTTTCTATTGATGCTTTATCAAAGAGTTTTTGAGAACCACTCAACCCTCACGCAAGTTACTTCAAAAAGATATGGATTTTAAGTTTGACAAAGCATGTAGGAAAGCATTCGATGAATTAAAAGAGAAGCTAATTTCTGCTCCAATAATCCAACCCCCAGATTGAAGCCTCCCATTTGAGATAATGTACGATGCAAGCAACTATGCAATAGGAGTTATTCTGGGGCAAAGAAGTGTCGCATGTGATTTACCATGCTTCCATGATGCTAAACAACACCTAGAAAACTATTCAATAATAGAAAAAGAATTATTGGCAGTTATTTTTGGGCTAAAGAAGTTCCATTCATATCTATTAGGCACACATGTCATAATGATGAAATCCCTTCTATATTAAATTTTTTCCATTCTTTTACGTGAGGTGGACATTTTGGTCCTAGAAGGATAGCTTGTGTAACAACCTAGACCACCCGCTTATAGATATTGTCCGCTTTAGGCCTTGGCCCAGTCAAGCCCTCACGATTTTTACTTTTCCCGAGGCCTTCCCAGGAGGTCACCCATCCTAGCACTACTCTCACCTAAGAACATTTAACCTCAGAGTTCCGATAGGATCCAGTGTGTTAGGCCATTAAAAAAAATCTGCAAGGGAGAGGTTTCCACATCCTTGTAAGGCATGCTTTGTTCCCCTCTCCAGCCAATATAGGATCTCACACTATCTACCCCCTTTGGAGGCCCAACGTCCTCGTTGGCATACCAACCCGGGTATCGGCTCTGATACCAATTGTAATAGCCCAGACCACGTGCTTGCAGATATTGTCCGCTTTGGATCTTGACCTATCCAAGCCCCCACGGTTTTGCTTTTCCCAAAGCCTTCCCAGGAGGTCACCCATCCTAGTACTGTTGGAGAGGGGAACGAAGCATGCCTTATAAGGATGTGGAAACCTCTCCCTTGCAAACGCGCTTTCCATGGCCTAACGCACCGGATCCCATTGGAACTCCGAGGTTAAACGTGCTTAGGTGAGAGCAGTACTAGGATGGGTGACCTCCTGAGAAGGCCTCAGGAAAAGCAAAAACTGTGAGGGCTTGGCTGGGCCAAGGCCTAAAGCAGACAATATCTATAAGCGGGTGGTTTGGGCTGTTACAATTGGTATCAGAGCCGGTACCTGAGTTGGTATGCTAGCGAGGACGCTGAGCCTCCAAGGGGGGGGAGATAGTGTGAGATCCCATATCGGCTGGAGAGGGGAACGAAACATGCCTTATAAGGATGTGGAAACCTCTCCCTTATAGATGCATTTTCCATGGCCTAATGCACCGGATCCCATCGGAACTCCGAGGTTAAATGTGTTTGGGTGAGAGCAGTACTAGGATGGGTGACCTCCTGGGAAGGCTTCAGGAAAAGCAAAACTGTGAGGGCTTGGCTGGGTCAAGACCCAAAGCGGACAATATCTGCAAGCGGGTGGTCTGGGCTGTTATAGCTTGTAAGGTGCTTGCATGTGGTTTGTTTTAGCTTAAACTATTTTATGATGTTTACATATTTTGCAAGACTTATGATTGATGTCAAAAAATAGGTGGTTTAGTGCCAAAAGACTAAATGCCACTCACGAATATCCTGGGATGTGAAATTTTGAGGTAAGGTGAATTGATTTTATGGGCCCTTTTCCTTCCTTTTTCAGTAAGACATATATTGTCGTTGTTATGGATTTGTTTCAAAATGGGTTGAAGCTAAAGCTGCTCATACTGATAATGCTAAAGTTGTTGTTTATTTTGATAAGTCTCATATATTTTGTCAGGTTTGGAGTGCCTAAAGCAATAATCAGTTATTGTGGTACTCATTTGTGGAACCAAATTGTTGAGGCTTTACTCAAGAAATATGGCATTACACACCGAACTTCAACAGCATAACATCCCCAAACAAGTGACAAGTCAATGTTTCTAATCAAATCAATTTTAGAGAAATTAATTAATCCTAAGAGGAAAGATTAGAGTTTGCGTTTAGACGACGCAATATGGGTATATAGGATAGCATATAGAACTCCTATTGGTATATCACCATATAGGTTGGTATTTGAAAAACCTTGTCATTTGCTTGTAGAATTGGAACACAAGGCTTACTAAGCTATTAAACAATTTAATTTGGATTTAACTGAGGTTCGAATTAATCAAAAATTACAATTACAAGAGTTGGAAGAGATAGGTAATGATGCATATGCGAGTGCTAAAATAAGGCCTTTCACGACAAAATCTTAACTAGAAAAGAATTTTCCATAGGTTAAAAGATCCTTCTTTATCACTCTCAACTAAAGCTCTTTCTTAGTAAATTACAATCTCATTGGATAGGTGCATTTGTTGTTATTAATGTTTTCTCACATGATGTAGTTGAAATTCAGAGTTTAGACACTTTTAAAGTGTTTAAATTTAGTGAACACCGATTGAAACTGTATTATGAGAATTTACAGGTTGCAAATACGAAGGAAGTTGAACTGTCTGAGTTAGTTTACTCTTGAGTAAGTCAATAAATTTTTTCGTCTAGCTAATATGACATTAAAGAAGTGCTCTTCAGAGGCACCTTAAGATTTATTTAATTCAAGTTGTTTCATTTTTATTTCGTTTTATTTTTCTAAAAATAAAAAATAAAAAATTAGCCCGTTATTTTTTCTATTTGGTTTATTTTTAATTTGTTTAAAAAGGTGTATAGATGGGTGCTATTGAGGTAAGGTAAGCATGCATTATTTTTTGTTTTACTTTATTTATTTATTTATTTTTCTTTTTGTTAACTCTTTCATCTCTTTTGTTTAGTTTGACAGGGTTTTCCTTTTTCCCCAAAATTCCAATCCCTAATCGCAAGCTCCCTCTCTAAATCAAGAGACCATTCACCAGTAGCCCAAAGCCCCCCTCCATAGCCACCAAAATGAACCACCCCACCTAAACCGCCCATACGCAACCCAACCTCTTAAATTCCCAGCTTCTAACCAAAAAAGCCACCTAGACACTCAAGTTGTCTTAATTCACTACGACTCACCCAACAATTGCAACAACATTGTTCTGTAGCCAACCCCATCCATGTTGAAGACAATTCATCGTCATTTTCTTTTGTAGACTCTCCACCATTATCCATAGCTATACAGCTACCTACAGCTCCTGAAGAATCTTGTTCCTCTGACACAAATGAGATCTAGCCACAACCAAAAGCAGCGGCAACTTAGGACCAAGAAGAAGCAAAAATAGTGGCAGAAGAACATAATGTGGATGCAGATAGTGGCGAGATTTTCCCTACAAAGTGCATCTGAACTAAAAAAAGGTAAAAATATTGTTTCTCAGAGTATGCTACAATTGATAGTTGATACATTCAACTCGTTTCATCATAAATTAGATAAAGATTGTTTTAAAATTGTTTATGATAGCAATATAAACCATCGTAAGTTTATACATGATCAAACTTTGGAGAGTTTGACTATTCATTCTAAAATTAAACATTATGTGGATAATATGGTTTGGATACATTACATTAATATTCGATACCCTGCATATGTGGAATTGACTAGGGAATTTTATGCCACTTTTTTTTTCAAATTAGATGGTCCAAATTTATGCTTCTTTGCATCTGGTATGATCGAGTGCAGGCTTATGAATAAGTGGCATTCATTTTATGTTGCTTCATTTTGTGCAATAATGAAATTTGTGACAAAATATGTAGCTAAAAGTTCTGCATTTTTAATGGTTGTTGTGATTATGTGCCTAAATTTGATCCATATGCACTGTGCTCATAATGGTCTGTTGATTTTGAGAACTATAACCCTTACAGTTCCAAAAGTTTTCTTCTTCACAAACTAGCTTTGAAATACATGCATCATTTTTTGGTCTAAAATTTTTCTGGTCATAGAAATACTGTTGGTGCATGGAAAACGACATCTCACTTAATTTGGGTTTTTGGATGCTCACTCAAATGCATTCCATATTAAAATGCATAATCAAGCTTTAATCTTAGGCTCATATATCACTCTACTTGCTATTAATGTTGGAGTCTTAAATGATGATAACACTAACCTCACAGTTTCTTGTAAGATGGAACCATTGGATTGTGAGTGTTTGTACAAGATAAGACTTGTAGTTGCCGATGAAGCTGATGGATACAATTTTGCCCCACTTGGACCAGTTGTACAACCTGCTCCTCGCCTGCATTAGTGAAAAAGAAGAATTGTGACTAAAAACACCTCCACAGCCACAACTTCACAAGCATTAGCGCCCACTGCAACACATCCTTCTGCAAGTGATCCATCTATTTTAGCACTCCTATAATGCATGGAGCGTAGATTGGACATATTGGAGCATAACTAGCTCATTTTCTTCGAACACCCGAAGTTTCAACTACCTTTTCCACCAACACCTTGATGCATTAAAAGAGAAGCTTCTTAGACCTTTATTTTCTTATGTTTTCCATTTTGCGAGTACATTAAGGACAATGTAGATTTGGGGGGGGGGGGGGGGAGAACACTGAATGTCTGTGTTACTGTGTGTTTTGAATTTATTATTTCTTTGCTCATTTTGATTTTGCTTTTGAACTTTTTTGTCTTTTAATTTGCATGTAATGTGTGTTAAACCATGAAATTCTATTTTAATAGTTGGAATGAGACTGAATTGCATATTTGAAGTCGAATTAGGCAAATTGAATAGAAGGTGAATCATGTTAATCAATTAAAGTAGTTGGTTGCATAAGCTTACTCAAAAATTGATGCCTGAGTGATTAGCTAAGCGTAGAACCATAATGGATTTTCAATTGAGCTTATGTGAGGAATTAAGCCTATATCATTCCATTCAAAAGTCATTTCATTTCTTTATGTGTGTGATACTTCTTTAGGTGATTACCTTCAGAACTTGCTTTGAACCGGTTTTAATCTACTAGATGCATGCTAGATAGAAATGATTAAGGCCCTTAACTTAAATGAACCACCTATCTTATTTCCCCTTGCAAACCTCTTTAAACCATTGCCTCTTTTTGTTTTTTAAAGAAAACACCCTCATTCTAAAGCATCAAACCCCATTACCCTTACCTATTCACAAGTTTAATAAAGTGCTAAGTTAATTAGTTTTGGGACTTCTAGATATATTTTTATGAGATGAGTTTGCTAATAGTTCTACTTATAAAGCACACTGTATTGAGCTACTGTTATTGTTCATTGTTTCCTTAGTATTTAAAAAAAAGGGATCATGTATAGTAGCAATAGAGTAGTTAGTTATTTACATGTAATTCTAAAAAATATAGTTTGTTGTCCCTTTGTATACTTAGTGCTTTATGACTCCTTATGAAGAAGCCCTTATACCCCTTTTGACTCTCCTTATCCTTAGCCCCATTACAACCTTAAATAAAGCCCTTTTGATCTATTTTATCATGTAATCACTGTAGAAGAGAATTGGTGTATTTGCAAGCTTATAGTAGTGTGATTTCCTGTAGGGAGTTTTCAGTGAAACACCAACCTATAAACACTTGAGTGAAATGAATGAATCCTGTGAGAAAAATCCATTGTGAGTTTATGCTTATCTTTGAATGATAGTATCATAAGTTGAGTTGTTTATATGCACTAATGAAAACTAGTCATGATGTGTATAGTAGCTTGACATTCGATTGGACAAAGTTTGAATGATTGCATGTACTTGGTTTCTATGAAAATGAATTAGTAGAATTTGATGGTCGTGTTTAATTTGCTTGAGGGAGAGCTAAAGATTAAGTGTAGGGGAGTTTGTTAATGTCTTTGTTTTCTATCTTTTTGTGTGTTAATTTTCTTTGTTTATGAGGTTTGAAGTTATACTTAATGGAAATTAATCTTGTTTTACATCAAGGTGTATTTTGGAACCCAATAGCAAACATTTTGGGACCAAAAGAGCTTAACCAAGTGTTGAACCTAACTAGACATGACCTCGTGCAATGATACCAATGTGACAGTCAACTGTAGAATTTTTAAAGATTTGTTTTGGGCTTTAGGCTTGCATTTGAAGACTGTATAGTAGAAAGGAGTAAGCGTAGGTATTTAAAGGAGAAGTGACACTATTCATAGACCAATAATTAATTTACTAAATACAAAACATTAGCATGCAACATGTGGAGAGCAGTAATGTGTGCGTGTTTCACTAGCAAAAGCCCAATACAACAGTGAAGCATGAGCAAAACGCTAGCAATATGGGAAGCACCAAAATGCTAGCTTATGGGACATAAAATGCAGGCATACAGTGACACACCAAAACATGCATTTTGCTTAAAACGCACTGCTAAGGGTTTTATGTGAAAATAGTAAGTGGCCACCAATGTTTATTTGTCACATCAACACAACAGTAGGGTAGCACAGAATAGAGAAGGAAAGGTGATGGCTCAAGTAATGAAAATGGGGAATAGAACACATCCATAGAGGAGGATAATGCCCAATAGAAAATGAGAAAAATAAAGCAACAAGGACGACGACTGGATAGGAAACAAATAAGAAAATCAAGAACTCCTCAAACATGGATAGTCCCAAATAGTTAGGAAAAATTGTGATGTTAGGTAACTAAACTCTTATTTCTTGGTTTATGGAATCCTAGTTATTGAACTTTGAATGTTGTGCAACTTTCGTTCTTTGTTTGAGTCAGTTTATAAGTCAAGTATTAATTATTTTTCTGGGTTATTATTTGATTGTTTGATTTACAGCTAGGCACGCAACTAGTTTGTGATTTTAGTTAATCAATTGCTAGATTAAATAGGTTGACATTCAATTCTTTTAATCAAAAGTATTCACTAGGATTTTTGTGTACTACGTTAGGGATATGATTCCAGGAAAAATAGTTGTCTAGGCAAAATATACATTGTATATATGTTTTATAGTTCGTCGATTTTCTTAATTCGTAAAGCTATTAATTCATTAAATCTAAGATCGTATCTAGGTTACTGATTAATAAGGGCTAATTCGAATATATGTTTTGGTTAACTAAAAATAAGAGAAAATAGGTAAAGAAATTTACTATAACGAATGCTTAACCAAAAAATTGATTATTTTTAGTGTCGATGATCAACGTAAGTTCAATAATGAAGAAGACTAGAAACCAAGATTTATTCATATTGATTGTTAAATTCTCATTATTTTGCTATTAGTTATTTTCCAATTTCATATTCCAATTAAATTATGTTTAGTTCATAATTTAAACCCCCCCCTCTGTTGTGTAACTACTAACGTTTGAATTCCTCGTACGAATAATCCCTACTTTCCACTACTACATTAATTTCTATTGTAGGAAGTTGGTTTCTTTTTAAATTTGGGTGCAGGCAAAAACATTCACCAACATGATTCCACTAACCTATAGTAAAAACATTTCAACTTAGGTTAATTTTTACAGGAAATTTTAGAAGAAATAATTTTAGGCCGTAAATAATAAAATATGAATAATCATGCCCTAATGTGTAATAATAATAATTAAATGGTCTAAATATAGAAGGATAAAAGATGTAATATTTGAACTTATCAAATTTGTAATAACTTTTAGGCACAATTCTGTTTTCGTCCCTTAATTTCTTAGTTGTTAGAGCAAAACACTTTTCAAAAATAGTGGATCAGGTTCAATCCACCAACCCAATTAGTTGATTACCAAACATGATTATCAGCGGTTCGACATCATCAAATAACTAAATATTTCTCAATCTGCCAAAAATAGTTGATCAAACATCTATAAAATAAAGCCAAAATATATAAAATAGTTATATTAAATGCATCACATAATGGTTTTTAACTAATAGGCAATGATATATACTTTTATAGAATAGGCATTAATAAGTAGCCAAATTCTCTTGAAGCCAACCTTAAAATGGATAAACTGAAGCATTATAACGAAGAGAAAGCTATCCGTCATACAGCTAGTGATGATACATTTCAATCAAAATTGCAAAAAGTAGCTTAATTAGGATAAACTCAAAGGTGAGTTTGATGGAGATGATGATTAATCGAAGGCTCCAAAGCTGAGTTTCATAGAGATGACAACTCTAGGATACAGAAAGAAATTTTTGCAGTATAGACCAATTTCTAGTATTAAAACTCAAATACATGCAGACTCAAGAAAGAGTTTTTAATTTTTTTTGAAAAAGTTAAAGAATGAATTTATAAAGGTGAATGTCTTTACAACAGAAAGAGAGCAACCCAAGAAACATTGTTATCTGTCAAAAATGACGTAGCTTTGGAAACAAATTAAGCTCGCAATAAAAAAGGCAAAGTCGTTAAACACATTAAAGCTTCTAGAGAAAAAAATTCCTAAATTAGGGACTCAACTTCCCATACTAGATTGCAGGCAGAGGTCCTCTATTATGGTCCAAATGACTTTCGAAATGTCACAAAGGAAAAAAGGTGGTGCCTATACTTCACCTCTCGACCACACAAATTGCAATTAATATTAGTAGGTATATAAGGCATTCTATCCAATGTGCTCAATTTATCCAAAGTAGCTAACCACAGTATGAAAGAGTAACTAGGAATGAGAGCTCTTTGCCATAGATTGAGGACCATTCAACCTTAGAGGTTTTAGGGACCATCCAATCCCTAAATCTTGACACTACAAGAAAATAGACGTTTAGCAACGGAAAATACCGACGGAATAACCAAATATTCCGTCGGTATATAAATTACCGACGGATTATACCGACAGGGGAAAAACGTCGTTGATTCGACCGTAGCTAACTTTACTGATGAAAATTAAATTTCCGTCGCTAAAATTAGTGTCGGAAAGTCAGTTACTGTTGGAAAATAGAACAAAAGTTTACCGACCGTCACATTTTTTCCGTCCGTAAATTAGCGTCGAAACTTTTCTTTCCGTCTACAAATTTACCGACGGTAATGCATTTACCGTCGGTAAATGGGCTTAAATGTTGTCGACGAACTATTATGTCCGTCGGTATATACAAAAATAAGTTACCGACAGAATTCGTTATGCCCGTCGGTAACGGTTTTGATTAAATTTTTTTAACGTTTTATTTTCATTATATTTGATGATGAAACATTACATTTAATTTGTTAATGATTAAATATATAAATTATATTTATAATAGAAATTAATTTATAATATATATTTAATTTGGTTAAATTGAAATTTTTAATAATAATTAAAAATAAAATATCTTAATTTGTAATAAAAACTTTACATTGTAAAAATTAATATATGTAGTACAAAGTAAATGACCTATAACACTCTATTGATCAGGAGCTGGTGGATCGTCTGATTGGTCCGGTGACCTGCCATGGTCTTCAACTCATCCATCTCTCGATGAAGCTGAGCCATCTGGTCCAACGACTGTTGTTGTGCAGCTATCGTCTGTTGCATCTGCTGCATCTGTTCCAACAATATCTGCACTGTGCTCTGAAGCGCCTCCACTTGAGAGTTGTTGGACCACCTAGCAGATACTATTGTACTTGATGTGGAGGATTGCGAATAACAAATATTCGCAAATGACCCTAATCCGAAGATCCTCCCATGATGATCCCTACCACCAACTGCTTCGAAGTAAGTGTCAGTCTCATCAACATTTTTAGATTGCTGAGACCGTCGCTCAATAGTTTGCTGTATTTGGTCCTATAAGAAAGCTATGCTTATATATTAGTAAGTGATAATTATGAAGCATAATATTAATATTAAATCATAAATTTCACTTATATTTACTTCTCTACAGCGTTCATTGACGAATGTCACCCCGTCATGCTTCTTTGTATAAGTGTGCAGAAATAGCTGACGGGATGTAGATGTCACGTCCAAAGACTTCTCCTGCATAGGAATAAAATGTTAATTATAACTAAAATAGAATTTATAAAGCAAATTCAATT
>JAOSBN010000009.1:7949215-7984992 GCA_027563595.1 Erythroxylum suave
TACTTTAATCAATCATAAAGTAGCCAATAAATGAGACTCTTCTCATTTATCTTTAAGATGGCTACATGAAAAGACTACTAACCTAAGTATGACCTACCAATTTTGGTTTTGGAAGATAGAAGAAGGTAGATAGTCCATCCAATGCACATCTTTCTTCTTTAATCCAATGAATGCTAATAGGTTATATCCTAACATTAAAAGATAACCATTAAACCATTTAATGGTAGGTTCATAACTCCATTTAATCATGATAAACCATAATAAAGACCATCTTTATTTAGCAATTTAATGTCAAATGTGCATTAAAACAGAAATTGATACTCCTTTCTTTAAAAAATTTGTTTTAATATAATTAATCTAATCAATTACATTAATCCAAAGTCTAGCCCATTTCTAAATGAACAATTGGGCTTCTAATTAACCATTAATTGGTGTAAGCCCAACATTCAATTATAGGCTTCTAAAATCTCTATTTATATTTCTTACTTAGCTTGACAACCTTCCTTGAAGCCAAGTGGGGAATCTTATTGGACTTTGATAATTCAAACTCCAATAAGCCCATAATTAATTTAATCTTATTGGAATTAATTCTAGCTTATTAACTGAATGTCATTCCACTAAAGACAATTAGTTGAACTCTTGAACTATTAAGTATTATAAGAACACATATTTTATGTCCGATTGCAAACCCTATTTAGAACCTTATTATAGCCATCCGCACAACAAAAATTACCATTTTACCTTTTTCCTTCTGGATCTCCCATTTTACTTTATATGGTGATTAGCACACAAGATCTCATCTTGGTGTTAAGACTTGATGGGTAGCTAGTCCATCAAACTACTGGTGCTAGTTTAATCACCAAATATCCTTAAAACATCTAGAAGTGATGATATCACTGTAAGCTCTTTATTTGAGTGAATGTTTCCTGATACATGTTTCAATTAATAATTACAACATGCAGACACTGGATTAATACTCTGTAAAAATCCATTCTGATCATATCAATAATTATAATGAAACATATATGAGTTCACCACTTATCAAGATTGTGGTTCATAATAAGCGAATGCTTAAGTTGTATGTTTTAAGGTTAAAGAAACGACCTACTTTATTCTTGAAAACATACTTGATTCTAGATTCATTTAATAATGCCATTATCGATAGTCAACTACTATCATAATATGAGACTCATCATTCCCTTGAAGTAAACTCCTTTACTTACACAAAGATAAATCGCAACACTACAGTCTAAACCATAAGCAAGCAACTAACTTGATTATTCAACTGTGAATCGATTAATTTAGATTCTAATAATATACATGTTTCCCATAGATCTCTATATATATGTATGTTACTAACAAAACAATCTTGGTACCTTATGACTAGATATATAGTGCTCATTAAAACCAAACTCTTTTATTTTATTAATAATTTATATTTCCATTACAAAATTGTAACTGAAGAAGATTAAGGTACATGTAAATACACTTGCTTTCCATTGTACTATATTTATATAACTCTAACAACATGGTGTACTAAGATCTGGCAAATGGTATAAGTGGTTTTTATCCATTTCTTCATCCTCTTTCATGGTTTTTTGGTCTGCTATAAAGTAAAGTTCAGCATAGTGCTCTAGTCTTTCTTCTTGTTCTTCCCATTTCTGAGTGTGATAACCTCATAATGCTCTTGTTGATATAATTCCATATTGCTCAGAGAGTCACATTTCTCTTACAAAATTCACAGGAAAGTTGTCTTACTTGATTCTCTGGGTTATGAATAGAAGCGGTAGGATTTTCTAAAGCTTGATCGAATTTCTTTTCCATTCTCTTTTGACTTTCCTCTAGGTTAGAAAACATCCTCTTCTAGTTCTCTTCATATCTGTTAGTTGGAACCAAACATCTCCATAAACTTGTCCAACATACTCTCCATCGCTTCAATTCTATCTTGTTGAATTTCAAATAGGTCTTGGTGTCCTATGTGAGTACTTGCATTATTGGACCAATAAAAATCTAGATGGTTCTACCATCCCGCAGTGTACGTGTTCCAATAAGAATCGGTACTTGCCCAACCATGTTATGCCTCACTATAATTTGCAAACGTACCTTGCTCCCTATAACAATCTTCTTCCATTATAGTTCTTTCTATTTCTTCTTGGCATCTATCTCTTCAGATGTCTCATTCCTCATTCTAAGATGTGTTGATGTGTTACCAAGTTCTGTCGATCTTTGCGCGTTCCTTGTGTTCATGCACCTGTAAATAAATAAGGAGAAGTATCAAAAACTCTTAAATAAAAGTAATCTAAATCAAACATGATGCTAAATAATCAATCCCTAACAATGACGGTAAGAAATTGTTGGAGGTAAAACGTATCTACTTGTTTTACGCTAAAAAACCGCAGGCGAATAGGTCATGACTTATAGTTAAAAAGAGCGAATATCGATCTCACAGGGATTGATGCATAGAAAACACTTAATTTAGACACAAATTTGTTTAAGAAAAAAATAATTAAATGTAAATAATCTGAAAAGTTAAATTAAAATTAAAAGACTAATGTAAACAACGGACAATACCATAATTGCAGAAAATCTGAATTCAAGAATTTGAATGCTAAAGATTACTTTTTCCCTATTTTGTCTCCCTCCTATTTTATTGATTGAATTATGTCTTACCTAGATTTTTGAATGTACTAATTACCCTCTCTCAAGGTGTAACTATTTTTCCCTGAATGAATTAACGCGAATCGATTGAACAATCTCTCAAACTAACTATGACTTTACCGATTCAGCTGGTTATTAAACTATGCTATAGATGATCAATTGACTAGTTGAGATCTCTCTTCTAACTATTTAGTTAACATGCTGATTACTAGTCTATAAGCCACAACTCTCATTTTACAATCCTACATGAATCTCGTCTCACACACTCTCTCGATTTGTTGTAACGTGATAATTAAGAACAATAATCAACAAAGGCAATTGCATTCAATTCAATAAAATAGGAGTTCTAACAAAATAGTTCCAAAGCAATCCCCACAATGAAATTTGCCTAACATGGTCTCCATAACATCATCAACATTCAAATAAACAATCTTTACAAAGACTAGAGGGAATAAAAGTGATAGCAAATTGAATATGAGAACTCCTCTTCTTTGCCAAAATCTAGAATTTTGGTATTGATGTGCTATTTTGTCCAATCTTAATGATGATCCTTGTCTTCAATCCTTCCTTGATACTTCAAACATATGTTCTTTACTCAAGGATGGTGTTTCTACAGGTGGGTGTCGTCTCTCTTAAAGATGGAGGCTTAATGTTGGTTTTATAGTCCAAAAGCCCTAATTTTAAGGAAGTCTCACAGATTGTCTCAGATTACAATTTCGACGTCCATGGGAATTTGCATGATTCCCATGAGCATGGGAATTGGTTATAGAAACCCCTCATTTCTTCTATAATTCTTGCATCTAGTGGGAATTTGCATGGTTCTCATGAACGTGGGAATTGGGCATAAAATCACTCTTTTTGTCTTCTTTTCTTTGATCTTTTGTTCAACCTCCAAGTTGCTCCCTCTTCTTTCCTACATAAAAATAGTCAATTCTTACCCTTAATTAGCATCAAACACACAAGAACAACAATGGAAATCAGACTTAATGAAAACATATAAAATGAATCCTAAACTAGAACAATAAACAACAATTATGCTAGAAAATACATACCAAATTCCTATATAAACATAACCTAACGCACACCTTTAAATATGCATGTGACTCAATGCAATAAACCAATTCACAATGCAAACAACATAATAATTTGGAATTAAAAATTCTTACATGATTTCTAAACTTATTATTTTCAATTAATCATACATTACAATCATTCATATCACAACATATTCTAAGCCTAGGAATCCTTAAAACCTTAGGCTTTGATACAAAAGATGTTAGGCTCGAGTCTTGATACTTATTTCATAGCTACATTATACGAGAATAAGGTGAAGAGTTCCATTAGTGCACAATCATGCATGAAGGGTTCTATGTGTATGATCATGCAGAAATGATGAATGAAACGTTCTATCACGATCGTGCATAACTTATGTTTGAAGGTTCTGACATTCATGCTTGTAAAAAAATCGTACCTCTCGATTCTGATATCTGAAAATTTCAAAATTTATATCATTGGAAAGCTCAAAGGATAAGCTACAAATTTTATGAAAACAACTTTGCTTGATTCATCTTACATTGATACAGTTTAATTGTTAAAGTCAGGATATAATTTCTGTCAGGGATAGCATTGCAGCTACGTCCCCTTTTTCTCCTTTTGCCTATTATAAGCTATTATATAACCTAAAAAGACCCAGATCCAACAAACACTAGATGAAAATACATGACTCCCAATATAACAATTTATTTTAAATCTAGCCAGGGCCATCTAGCAATTCACTATTCCATTTCTAACAATAATTAACAATCCAACAATGAAGATAGTTTGAGTATGTACAAGGGGAACTTCTTTAACTCTTACATTCATTACTTAATCGAACATATTTTTTATATAGCTTTAATTAAAAATCAAAGGCCACATCAACAGCATAATACAAAATATAAATGAATGCCCATGCTTGATATTCTTATAAAGCTACCAAATGTAGTCGAGCTAACTTTGTTATAAAAGATAGATATCTTAGAGTTTTCCAAAGCTTGCAAGGATCAATTATCTTCTCATTCTACATATAAGGAGTGGAAAATAATAGGGGTGAGTAATGAAGCTCAAGGGCTAATATGTTTATATCCATTGGTAATGAGCCACACACAATCAAGTATATATATATGTATCTCATTTTAATCTAAAAATAAAATTATCCATAGTTCTAACTCAAAGAACTCATAGTCAAAAACAAAATGTTATCTTATAAATTATATCATGTGTAATCAACCATCATTATATGACACTCAATTGTATACCATACTCATCAAATCAAAATGAAATGATATGTTGTATATCATGCACAATATAATGGCCTAAGAGAGTCCCATGGATCTAAATAGAGAAATTGAAGTTTATATCATGAACTAAATGAGTTCGTTTCTTAGGATCTCAGATGCCACAAGCTGGTAGCCAAAAGAAGGCTTTAATTCAACGTGCATGTGATCAACAAAGTGGTATCTCTCTTGCCCACATAAGAAAATTTTGATGTGTAATTCATTTCATCACATATTCATAATTTCATGTTTCTTGTTCTTTTCCTCTTTTCATTAATACAAAATGTCGTAACATCTTTCAAGGAATAACACAATAATAAATCATAGTAAATTTTTGACAAAAACAATAATTCAAGATCAACCAATTTAGCATACAAGCAAGTAAGAAATCATCCTATAATTAACAATAACTATAAACATATTACCCACCTAATTGATTGTAAGTTCAAACTTAAGTTTGCCCTTCATCTTAATTTTTCCTTGGATTTTCTTGGTTTCCTTAAAACCAACAAAATTTTATTCAAACAAATATACAAGTGGAAAATCCATAAAGCTTTAATAATCAAAATTAAACTTAGACTTAATCTACCTATGGTTTATCTAAGCTAGAATAACTAAGATCTAGCTAAACATCCATGAAAATAAAAAATGGGTTTCTTAGCCCTCTCTTTTCTCTCTTTATTTCTAGCACATAAAACTCATTTTCTCTAGTTCCCATCTCTACTAAAATAGGAGGAAAAAATGAAGGTTACTTAAAGCTTAGCTAAATCTTCTTCCTTCTTTTTCTTTCTCCTTTTCTTTCTTTCCTTCTTCCTTTTTTTAGTTCGTTTTCTTGTTCTCTTCCTCTAGTTCCTTCTACATTTTTCTTTCTTTCTTCCTAGCTTCTCCAACACGTTTCTCTTCATCTCTCCCATTTCTTTTCTTATTTATTTAAGAAATCCTTTAGTCTTTCCAGATTTACCTTTTCACATTTGATTTAATGCTTACTTGCTCCTTTATTCTCTTATGTCTATTACACACTAACTTAATTCTAGCATTTTTATTTAACACATATAAATAAAATATATATTAATGGCTAAAATCTAATAGATTCTAATTTAACAATTCTAATTTCTATTCATGTTTGCTAAAATAATAGACTAAATTCTAAGAAAAATTTGAGGACCAATACTTATTGTATAACTCCACACAAATAACCTATCTCAATCTCTCAATATATTGCAAGGTATATATATTTGGCATTCATCAAAAACATCTATCATTCAAATAAAAAAATAGGAGTTTAACAAGAAGTTAAAAAGTAATCTCTAAAATTACATTATCCATTCATGATGTCTATAGCATTCCCAACAATCAAATAATTCATCATACAAATGCTAGAAGAGAAAACAAAAGAAAACTAAATGACTCAAACTCCTCTTCTTCTTAGCCTGAATATGGAAAATTCGTTATTGGAATGCTCTTTTCCCAATTTTGAATGATGAACCTTGAATCTCTACCCCTTTCAAAACTTTAAGCTTGTGATTTTACTCAAGGAGGCAAGTCTCACCAGAAGCTTTCTTGTCCATAGGGGTTTATAACCGTATATAGTCTAGAAAACTTGAAAATAATTGAACCCCATGTGTATCTTCAGATTAGACATCCCACGATCATGGAAATTTGCATGAAACCCATGATTGTGGGTTCTTATGTTATTATTCTTCCTTTTCTCTTCTCCTCTCTTGGTCTCTAGCTCAATCACAAATGTGGCCAACCTCCATTCCTACATCAAAATGATCAATTCTTACCCTGAATCAACCTCAAACTTAAAATAACACAACGAAGATCAAACTAAACAAAAACATACATAATAAATCCTAAAACACAACAATAATAATCTATTATGCAAGAAACATATGCCAAATATTTAGAAAAACACACACTAATGTATAACTATCAACTTCTCCACACTTAAATCTTTGTTTGTCATCAAGAAAAATCAAACACAAACAACCAATTCCATTACTTCATTTTCACAAAGATCAAGCATGCAATCCCTCAAATTTTGGCCAACTCAAATATCAAGCTACCACACATATCAAGCTCCATTAGTGTACATAAGCAAACTCAACATATGGCACCATTACTCAAAGATAAGTATAGATGCAAAATGAATCTTCCTCACAGTTTCACTCATTTCTCTCGAGTGTTTGATGGTTAGTGTTTTGCTTAAGTTCTCTATAGAAAACTACACTACTATAGGTTTTCTAATACACCAATTATCCTCTCCAATGATTGCATGCATAAATAGATCAAAAGGACTTGCTTAGGTTTGTAATGTTGTAAAGGTTAAGGAGTAAAGGGATTAACACTAGCATTCATAAAATAAAAAGTGGATAAAAGGGATAACAACACACAATTTTGAGATACACAAGTGTAAATATACTACTACTCCAAACTTATTGATGCTACTCAAGTCTTCTTCCTTTTCCTTTTCTTTTCTTTTATTTCATTCATTTTTTTCTTTTTAATACATGGAAGAGACAATGAATAAAATGGCAACTAAATACAATATGATTCAAGAGTAGACTCAACTCATCCCAAAAAAATTGTAAAAAAAATCCCGACTAATGCATTACTTAATACTTTACTAAGCTTGTGAATAGGTAGGTTAAGGTTTTTAAAATTTGAAGTGCTTTAAAGAAACAAAATGATTAAGACGATCGTGAGAATTCATCACAAATGCACCCCTCTTTTCTTCTCCTCTTTGATCTCTAGTTCAACGTCCAAGTTGCTCCATCTTCCTTCCTACATAAAAATAGTCAATTCTTACCCTCAATTAACGTTAAACACATAAGAACAACAATGAAAATCAAACTTAATGATAACAAACAAAATGAATCCAAAAATACAACAATGATAAACAATTATGTAAGAAAACACATGTCAAATACTTGAAAAACATATACTAATGCACACCTATCAACTCCTAAGTAAGGAGTGGTGAATCCTTTATTGGCTACTCAGTTACCTTCAAATACCTCAAGCTGCACCCAATCACCAGCTTATAAGTAACCCCTAAAAGGAACTAATGAATGGAGTCAAGGCATAAGATCAGTATCTGAGATATCCTTGAGCACCTCAAGTCAAATGATACATGCACATTGCTATAAGAAGACTATCATTGAAACTGGAATAGAATATCCATATGATTGTCTCATAGTAGGTGATATATGTGAATTAGGATATGTTTTTATAGGTAATCGGCATGTGCTTTCTTCCATAATTGTTGATTATTATTTTAGTTTAGGACTCATTTTGTATGATTTTGTTTAGTTTGATTTCCATTGTTGTTCTTTTAAGCTTAATGTTAATTTAGGGTAAGAATTGACTATTTTGACATAGGAAGGAAGTTGGAGCAACTTGGAGGTTGAACGAGAGATAAAAGAGGAGAAGAAAAGAGGAGTGCATCTGCGATCATAGGAATTATATCTGAGACCTTATGCGGGGCTTCGTTAAACTTTGAATTTTTGGACTATAAAATAATAATTAACCCTCCATCTTCAAGGAGAGATGAGACCCTTCTATAGGAACACCATCCTTGAGTGAAGAACACATGTTTGGAGCCTTGAGGAAGGATTGAAGACAAGGATCATCATCAAGATTAGGGAAAATAACTCATTAACACCAAAATACCAGATTTTGGAAAAGAAGAGAAGGAGTCTTTATATTCAATTTTTTGTCACTTTGATCTCTTCTATTCTTTGTAAAATAGATTATTTGAATTTTGATGATGCTATGTAGACCATGTTAGGTTGATTTAGTTTTAGGGATTGTTTTTGAACTCCTATTATATTGAATTGAAAGAAGTCATCTTTGATGAATGTTCCTTTTAATTGTTATCTTGTAACAAATTGAGAGAGTGACTAAGATGAAATTTATGGAGGATTGTACAACGAGAGTTGGTGACCTATACAATTACCATCATCACGTTAATTGAATAGTTAGACGAGAGATCTCGGATAGTAAATTGATCACCCATAAGATAGTTTAATAACTAATTGGATCAGTAGAGTCATTGGGTAAGTTGAGATATCATCCAATTGATTCCCGTTAAGTTGATTAGGATAAGTAGTTACACCTTAAAAGAGGGTACTTATTATGTTTAGAAATCTAGCGCGAGACACAATTCAATTAGTAAAATAGGAGAGACAAAATAGGAAAAAAGTAATCTTTAGTCTTTGGTTCTTCAATTCTGACTTTTCTGCAATTGTGGTATTGTTCATCATTCATTGTTCACCATTAATCTTTTAGTTTTAATTTAATTTTCTAAATTTTTTCATTAAGAATAATTTCATTTCTTAAGCAAAGTTTTGTCTAAATCAAGCAGTGTCTGAGCATCAATACTTGTGAGATTGATATCCACTTTTAAGCTACAAGTCATGACCTATTCACTTGCAGTTTTGAGTGTAAAATAAGTAAATAGATTTTATTATCAACAATAGGTCAATCCAATGTACTTATTACCCTTAGTTAGCATCCACATGTTAACTCTAAACAACTCATGTCTACAACTTATGAGATCTACTGCTTGATTTAGTCAAGGAGTATAACATGTACTAGTCTATCCAGATTAATGATATCCTATCTCGTTAATCCTATGGCTAAGGAACATTTATATACTAATATAACTACATATGATAGAAATCTCATTATCATGATCTCATAATGATTTCCTCTATGCTATACTTTGTATCAAGGACTTCATTAAATCAATTTAAGATTAACACCAAATCCATAAACGTATGAACATAAAAATAATGAAAAATGCCTTTACTAATCATAAAATGATTTGTACAATAAGTGCTATAGGATCAACTTTAAAGAAATTCTCTAACAAACTCCCACCTGCAATAAATCCAATTGCCTTGATATATAATACCATAGGTGTTTACCTGTGTCCCAAAACTTCTTTTGGGAAATAGGCTTAGTCAATGGATCAACTATATTATGATCAGTGGGAACTCTCTCTATGTTGACATCACTTCTACCAATGATCTCTCTAATCAAATGGTAGCACTTAAGTACATGTTTGGACTTCTGATGAGACCTTGATTTCTTCACCTACGTTATAGCCTTGTTATTGTCACAATACAACTACAATGTTCCATGATGAACTTTTTACAAAACTGCTTCGTTTGCCACTTCTGAAGTTGCAATGTACTCTGCCTTTGTTGTCGAATCACGCGAAGCGCTCTCATCCACAGGGGTTTATAACCTTATGTAGTCCAAAATGCCTAAAAATAATTAAACCCCTCATGTATCTTTGGGTTAGGCATCCCACAATCGTGCGAATTGGCATGAAACCCACGATCGTGGGTTTTTATGTTATGATTCTTCCTCTTCTCTTCTCCTCTCTTAGTCTCTAACTCAATCGCAAATGTGGCTGACCTACATTTCTACATCTAAATGATCAATTCTTACGCTAAATCAACCTCAAACGTAAAAGAACACAATCAAGATCAATCTAAACAAAAACAAAGAAAATAAATCCTAAAACATAACAATAATAATAATCATTATGTAAGAAACATATTCCAAATACATAGAAAAAAATATACTAATGCATAACTATCAATCACTAAAACCCGAAATTTTCCTGATTTCATGTCCTTAAGGTTATTTCATTTTAGGTTAATTTAACTTCCATATTGGTTACATTAAGCCTTACAAAATTCTACTCAATTATGTCATTAATAGTCACTTTTTACAAACACACTTACAACTCTAATTTTCCAGATTCGAAAACACCTTAATGACACCTATCTTTAGCATGAATTCCTTATCAATTATACTTTAAATCCTAACTTAAATCATCCATACAACAATCCATAAACTACTATTTTTGTATATGCAAAAAAAGAACAAAAAATTACCCATTCATTCTCCATTTTCCAGCAAATCTGCAACACCAATTTCACATTGAATCTATCCCTTATTTTGTCATAATAAAAATTCTGCTAATATATACCACAATAGGTTAGCATTTCCCTTAATTGATTAACTTAAATGTCACCTCCAAATGTCAAGCTTTCTTAGCCTCACATGCATGCAAGAACATTTGAAGAATAGTGAGGGACTAGGGTGGTTTTGGCAATGACATAAAGAAGACAGCAAAATGTAACAATATTTTGCCTTTAATGCTATCTTTGTGATAGATTTGCATGGGTTTTGGATTGGTAATGAAAAAAATTATAGGAAAAATCCAAAGGTGTGGATTTTGGTAGTGAGAGGGAGAAGAAGGAGAGAGTACAATAGAAACATTACAAAGAAGCTGAATGTGTTAGTCACATGGTGTAGGATGAGTGTAGTCACATGGTGTAGGATGAGTGTTCTTTCATTAAAGACACTTTTCATGTAAATAAGTAAGACACATGTCCTCCTTCTTTGGCTGCCAAATGTCACAAAATTCCTAAGTCATTTTTTGCTTAATTTTCGAAGCCATTTTTCACTCATTTGGTAGGCTTAGCCATCCTAAATCTCCGCATGTCAATTTGTCCTACTACTTGAAATTTTTCCTAAACTGAATGTACATATTAATCCATCAATCTTCCAGTTATGACAATTAATTCCAAATTACTAATTGTAATCCATCAAACCAAAAGACAAGACATTAACAATGCACATTCATATTACAATTATTTTAAACCTCAGAATATGTTAACTGAGTGCAAATACCATTTTCAATGTTTTTTAAAATCATAAATCATGCGTGTATGCTATTATTATGCATAAATCTAGCAAATACATTCTATGATCATGCAACTCATAAGGCTCAGTAGTATAGTATTTTAATCCTTTATTATGGAAATTGGTTATTACACTAAGCATCCATAGTTTCTCATTCCATATTAAACTTATTCTTTCAATCCTTTGTTTAATACAAAAGTGATTCAAAGTTTGGTCATGCTTTTACATCCATTCAGTTCACAAACTATAGCAAACATAAGACAATAACACAGTCCATCAATCATACATATTTGACTAAAATAACTATATTAATCCTTAAAGAAAAAAGATTAGCCCATTATGGAAATAACAAGATTCATCATATTTGAATACTTTAATACCATTTGTATCAGTATGAGGGAAGTATCAAAGAAATAAGAAGTATCAAAGAAATAAACTAAGTGAATACTCAAAATGAGTTATTAGCAGCTAGTAGAGTATGAATATATCAACTAAAAGAGGAGTAACTTCAATAAAACAACATAAAAGTAAAAAAAACTTACTGAGCAAAAGAGTGTTTGAATGAGAGAGTTACGGTGATCTCGTGCCACTCTCAAACTTTCTTTATTAACTTTTGCATTTTGCTTATGCTTTCTTCTCACCTAGCTGAATGGTTGCTCAAGTTCACTGGGATTCAGCTTCAACCTGCTTTCTGCCTTTGTCCCAAGCTTCAACCTATCTGCTATATTTCTCTCTCCCTCTGCCTTTTATCTCTCTATCTATTTGTGTCCCCTTGAATAAGTCCATATGGTATGTATGGAATGATAGAATATGAAAGGTAGTGTGTGTAGTCTCCTTTCTTGGCCACCACCCTTAGTTCTCTTTATTTGTAGTTTCCTTTTAGGTCTAAGTTTCCTAGCCCTTAACCTTGCAATTGCCACGTAATAAATTGGTGAATTAAAGGAGAAACTTGTCACAGTGGTGAGTATGGTAGTCATGGGTGTGACTCATTGTCACCTCCATGCAGCTATGGTCATAGTTTGACCTATGGTCTACCAGTGGGTTACGTGGTTACGAATGTGACCATGTAATGCATGCCCATTATTTACATGGTCACACTCGTGACTATGTAATTAAATATATGTTCGTGCAATTAACGTGTGTGACATGTAAAACTATGCTTGTCCTTAAACAAAATAAAGAACACCCAACTATATAAGAGCAACAACAATTTTCCCAAATAATAGTGAAAGATATCAATGATAATTTTAAGGAGCCTATGACCATGTAATTAAATGTATGGTAGTGTAATTAACGTGTGTGACATGTAAAACTATGCTTGTCCTTAAACAAAATAAAGAACATCAAACTATACAAGATTAACAACAATTTTTCCAAATAATAGTGAAAGGTATCAATGATAATTTTGATGAGCATAATCCAATAACCTAAAACTCATAATACTTTATGAACAATCTATTCTTCACATATTTAACCGAAATTAACAAGCAATTCAATACAGAGAACCATCAATAAGTGTGATAGACACTCACTACAATCTCTATCCTCTAAAGTATTCAAAGGTAGGATATATTCACTCATACTTCATTTCATGTAAGGCATCTACCATAAGCTTGCTTACTAATCATATCAAACACAAACATCAATCTGAAGGTCTTTATTTTGATTGTAATAGGGCCAGGCTAAGGGTAGGAAAAAGGAAATTGCATTTTAAAACCACAACACAAATTGAGCTTTTAAAATAATATAAAACAATAAACCATAAAACATTTTTCTCTCATTTTATAAAATTAACACTCACCATTTTTACGTTTCTCCTCCTCTTTTAATTTTTTGGTTGACTTCTCTTTCCTTTGCTTCTTTTTCTTATTCTTTTTTCTTTTTTCTCTTTTATGTTTTATTTGTTTAAAACAAGGAAATCAAAAGAAGAAAAATAAAGACGAGAGATAATTAATATAACCAAACTCATTCCTAATGCAATAGCCAACTATATGCTAAGATGGACACCCCCACTTATTCAAGAAATTACTTACTAAACCTAAGAAAATTATTTCAAATACTCAACTTACCTTATGGTAGGTGTAATAAAGAGGATAAATAATTAGGTTCATGGCTCAAATTTTGGGTTTAAAGAAAGAAAAGGATTCATGTTAAGCTCAAGGGGCCTCACTAAGTGTAACATTATGGTGGATTTTTAAACAAAAGGGGTAAATCCTAATTGCCTTCATCATTTCAATATTTGCGTAAGATTATCTGGTCTCAACAAGTATTTGCAAGCATGTGTTCTAGAGTTCCTTAATAATGAAAGCACACTCTCAACAAAGAATACTTGAATTTGGTGTTTAATAGTTCAAAAAGGCTGAAATACACATAACACAATTTTTTTATATTTTACTATACTCCCCCACACTTTAATATCACAGTGTCCCCAGTGTGATTAGAAAATAAAAGAGGGATCTAAGCTGTAAGAGAATGCAAACAAGGGCAAAGATTAAAATTAAAAGAAATTAAAACATTTAATAAAAAAATAAAAAGAACAAGGAGAGAAATACGATACTAAGACAAGGTTTTAGGTTGTTCAACGCGAGCATTCAAATTGGCCATGAAGGTTCTGATCTTTGCTTTGATGGACTTAATATTGTGGACCCTCTCATTTATTCTCCATTTAAATGCTATCAATTGGTTTAGCAATGATTGGTACTCTATGGAAGTAGTTGGAGAAGTTAGATGCATGACTTCGGATGGGGGAAAATCGTCTTGTTGTGTAGCTTGCGCTTTCGTAACTTGAGCTCACTTGTTGCTTGAAGCTTTCCCCTTGTCGTCATGAATAAGAACATAGAGATCATCTTGTTGCTTGGTAACCTTCGTCGACGCTAAGGATTTCAACTCGAGAGTCAAGTTGCTCGAAATTAGCCATATTGGTGTTCTCTGGGTTAATAAGCTAAGATGTTCTGCAATTTAGGTCATAAATGCCCCAACTACTATTTTACTTGCACTAGATTGAGCCACTTCATTTAAATGCACACCAAACCAAATCCTGACATTAAAATGCCTAATATGTACTGTACATCACAAAATAAATAATTCAAAATTTGAAACTTCCTTGTTGCTATCTCCTCTATCGAATAGTGTAGAAGCTAAAAAATGATGGAGATAACAAAGGGTAGGGTCTATAATGGTAGATGATTTAGACTGACTGGGGGGAAAATCTTTCCTAGAAGTGGTCACTTGGGACAAAAATTCTCTAGCCCCAAAATCGTCAGGATATTTATATAAATCACTATTTGGAAAGCTAAAAATAGCATTCAAAACTTCTAAAGTGATCATATAATGTGCATTCATCATTTTAAATTGAAGATTACCCATGGTGCCCCTAGTAGTAGTTTCATGGACTACTTGTTAGAAACTCTAATGTCAATCCCACATAAGAATATTTTCTAAATTTAGAAAAATTTTGCCAACTTACATTTCAAAACAACTTAACCAAATATTCCCAATTTAGCAAGTGCTTGAGAAGCTAAAAGTCTATTTAGAATAATTTGACAATCCTTAAGAAAGACGTACTTTTACTAGTGCTCGCTATTTTAAAAGTTAAGGCACGAGACACTTGAATTTGGCAATGATTGATTGTGTGGTGGAGACGAGGAAACTCTAGGATGACTCATTCTTTGAGGCGTATCTAGCTGCATTGGTAGAGGCAGTGTGGGTGTGCTTTTGATGGATTAGTGGTGGCATTAGCGTGCATTTGTATTGAAGAGGATTGCATGGGCCTGCGTTGGTGCTGGGCAAGGAGTGCATTGAGCGCATGTCAGTGTTAGGTGAGGAGTGCAGGGAGTCTAGCATTGGTGCTAGACAGGAGTGTGGCAAGTGAGACATTGGTGTTAGATAAGAAGTGTGGTGCCACAAGGGAAGGTTGATTGGGGAAAATGGAGAATGCAGAAATAGATATGGAAATAAGGAAAAATGAAGATAAACAAAGTTTAGGGGGTAATTAAAGTGCGGGGTTGGTAGGAGAGTCACAATTATCCATGATTAGGGACTCATGGGTGTGACTTTGATTTAGGCACAAACTCATATATTTTTAATTTTTAAACTTTGTAAAGATAAGAAGAAAATTAAATAAATAATAATAGAAAACACATAAAGAGTCACTTAACAAGAATAAAAGAAAAACAAGATTAAAATTATGTGGGTTGCCTCCCATTAGGCGCTTCTTTAATGTCTTATTGCTGGACGACCCTAATAGTCATACTTAAAGTGGATCGCTTAACTTGATCGATTCTACATTTTTCTTCTTAATTGTACTTCCAAATATGGTTTCACTTGATGGCTATTAACCTTAAAGTTTTCCTTTGTTTGCAGGTTCTCCAATTTCACGACTCCATATGGAAAGACCTTGATTACTTCAAATGGCCCTTTCCACCTTGATTTCCACTTGCTTGGAGACAAATGCAACTGAGAATTATACAATAGAGGTTTCATTCCAGGTATGAGGAACTTACCTATAAGACCTTCATCATAAAGACATTTTGTTCTTTCCCTGTAAATTTTGGAATTTTCGTAAGCCTCACTCCGAAGTTCATCCAATTACGAAATTTGAAGCAAATGCTCCCGTCCTTTATCATCCAAATTCAAGTTCACCTTCTTTATTTCCCATAGTGCCTAATTCTTCACCTTGAACAGTAAATGGTTGGCTTTCCTAAAAATAAACCGATAAGGGATCATTCTTAAGACTATTTTGTAAGCCGTGCAATATGCCCATAGTACATCATTTAACATTGTTAACTAATCCTTCCGTGATGGGCATACGGTCTTCTCCAAAATTCCTTAATCTATTTGTTATTTTTTTCTACTTATCTAGAAGTTTGTGGATGGTATGGAATCTCCACCTTGTGAGTTATGACATATTTCTTCATGAACTTCTAAAAAAACTTATTGTAGAATTAACTTCCTCCATCACTTATGATTACGTGCGAAATCCCAGGCGTGCTAAAAATATTTTCCTTCACAAATTTAACAACATAAGAAACATTAGTTTAGGCAGGTATTGCTTCTAACCATTTTAGACAAGTAATCAACTACAATAAGTATATATTTAAATCTATAGGATTTAGCAAATGAACCCATAAAATCAATACCCAAACATCGACAATTTTAATAGTCAATTAGTTAGTTAGGGGCATTTCATTTCTTCTACTTTTATTTCTAGTTTGTTGGCATTCATCACATTTCAAGTAGAAGAAATAAGCTCTTAAACGAGTTGGGCCAATATAAACAACTTTGAAGAATTTTAGGAGCAATTTTTCATCCTTTGAAATGCCTTTCATAGTGGAGTTCATGGCAAAAGTTCAAGATACTTACCTTCTCATCCTTTAGAACAAACCTTAGAATGATTTCATACTTGCAAATCTAGTAAAGGTATGGATCATCCCAAAAGTAGTACTTGCTTAAGTGAAGTAATCTTTTCCTTTCCTAAGAAGTCATGTTAGGTCTCAAAATGCCTTATGTAAGATAATTCACATAGTCAGCATACTAAGGCACCTTACTCACAACAAATAACTACTCATCAAGAATTACATAATTCTTTTGTTGTCTAAGAGTTCCAAGTTAGAAGCTATTCTAGAGAAATTATCCACAATAACATTATCACTTCCTATTTTATCTCCACACGTAACTCTTGTAACAATAAAATACATCTAATTAACCATAGTTTTGTGCATGTTTTGATTAGAAGATATCTATGAGCTATATGATCAGAATGGATTATGATCTTTGAACTTAACAAATAAGGTCCAAAATTTTCCATTGCAAAAATAACAAGCAACAATTCTTTCTCAGTGGATTTGTAATTTAGTTATGCATCACTTAAAGTTAAGCTAGTATACTAAATAACATGTAAAGATTTCTCAACTTTTTTTTGTCCCAAAACAACTCCCACAGTAAAATTAGAAGCATTACAATTAATTTTAAAAGGTAAAGACCAATCAGGAGTTATAAAAATCAGTGCAAAGATCAATTTTTTTAATGTCATTAAAGGCATTAAGGCATTTCTCGTTAAAATCAAAATGGAAATCTTTTGCTAACAATTGGAATAAAGGACGAATCTATAAAGAATCTCCTCCAGAAGTAAGTCACCAAAGTCTTACAATAAAGACAAAACAATAGAAGCCAAAGATGGATGAAGCTCATTAATAGTTAAGAAAACATTTTTATATCAAAGTATATAAGATTCTTCACATTTTAAAGTTCTCTTGATCTCACTTTTTCCAACAAATAAAGTCACTCGCTTTTCTTCATTTTTACCATGCTTTATTTTCTCTCTTTTTTGTTCTTTTCAATCTCTCTCTCTTTCTTTTCTTTTGCTCTCAATCTGCATTCTTTCTCAATCCTCACCTGATCCTCATAACCTTGAATGGGCCTAAGAGGTTTCAACATAATCTTTTTATTATGGAAAGAAAAAGAATAGCAATTTTTGTATCCATCATGCCTAAATTTTCTATCGAATTGCCTAGGCCTACCAAGCAAAAAATGTCCAACATATATAGGTGCAACATCAAATAAAATCTCATCATGATACTTACCAAATGAAAATGCAACCATCACTTGTTTAGTGACTTCCACCTCACCACAATCATTAAGCCATTGTAATTTATATGGTCTAGGATGTTTCAAAGTAGGAAATTTAAGCTTGTCAACAAGTAAAGTGCCAGCAACAGTGGTACAACTTCTACCATCTATGATCATGCTACAAACTTTACCATTAATGAGACAACTTGCATGAAAGATGTGTTCACGTTGCTCTTCTTCAAGATCTTCTTTTAGTTGGATATTAAGAGCATGCCTAGCCATAAGGGCTTCACCAACCTCAACATCATTAATTTTGGTTTTCTCTTATGTCGTGTTTAATCAAGATACAATCATTAATTAAGACTAACTACCATATAACCTAGGATACGATCTCTAGATTCAATTTGACAGCTGCATTACAAATTTGAAAATGATCAACATAGGCAGTAACTTTACACATTTGGGTTAGTTATGTTGTTCTTAATGATTAACGATCATTAAACGCTATTCATAAACATCAAAAGTAACGATTATGGATTACATTACATTTTTTAGCAATATTTTTGAAATAAAACAATCAAAATAACATATTAAGATCATTCATCCAAAAACCTAATCCAATCAGCACCAACAACACAATAATCTAAAAAGAAATTTTAACCATAAAGTGATAAAAATTAGCTTAACTGTTACATGGCGTCAGTATTCCCGTTGAACTTTCATTGGGAAGCTAACCTTTCATCTCCATTTTTATGCTCTAAGTGTGAGTCCATCTTCATTTTGGTGGTGAAAAAAAAAGAAACAACCAGCTCTCTTTCTATTCAATTGTACTTTCTCCCTTTGCTACTATTCATTGATGGGACAAATTAACATTTGCCCACCCTTACCATTCACACATCTTACTCCTTTCTTCTCTGATTTTTCCACTCTTCTTATCTCTTCACGCCAATCCTCTCTTCTTTGTTTCTTCCACACCTTCACTATAGCTTGATGGGATGAATTAACTTAGGGAGTTTTTGGTCCATCTTCATGTTCACATAGCTTATTTTCTGTAAACTCACTCCTTCACACAACTCCCATGCAGGCCACGCTCTTCTTTTCTACTTCAGCTCCCACGCACTTCAGCTCTCCTGCAATGTCACTTAGTTCACGCTGCTCTTTTGCTCTTCTAATGGTTCAGCTTTGTCTCTTGTATTCTTCTAATGTTTCAACCTTCGGATACTAACTTCTTTCACGCTATTATCTTCTTCTCTACTTATAAGCTTTTGGTTGCTCCACCTCTCTTTCAGCTATGCCTCATTGTTTTTATTTCTTCAGCCCTCCTACTATTTCAACCCTCTATTTATAATGTTAAAATAAGCCGTGGGAGATGAGGCTTCACCAAAGAATAAACAAAATTTTCTAGCTTCTCCAATTTTTTCAAAATCGAAGAGACAACAGTCTTTTCTCCTCTCACTAGCTCTCCCTGTTGACTCTTCCACACTCCTTCCCTTCTTTCTACTTCGTCACCAGCCCCCTCTCTTGTATTAGCTAGTTTTTTAAAATGTTAGACAAGTGTATCATGTAATGCTCTTCTCCTTTCAACTAGGTTTCCAAAAAAATCATCAGTTGGATAGGTGGCTAACATTGTTTGTCTGCATTTAGCTGTTGTTCGAATCTTTTTAATTTTTCCTAACATGTTTTCAACTCACATTTTTCTCTTCATTCAACTGCACATCACACACTACTCACTCACGTGTTTCTACTCCTTTCTTGATTCAAAAGCTATCTACAACCCATATGGAAGCTAGGATTTGCATAAGATAAATGTATAGCTGCTATGTTGTCAAGCTAAATCCATGCAAACAGGAGCTGCTTCATTGTTTCTCATTGTTATTTTTTTTATTTGCTCCCATCTTTCTCATTCTTGCTTCATAAAGACAAAGAGTATAAAAATTGAAAAGATGACTTCAATCAACATGCGTTTGGTTCAGTTTTATTCTTTCACTTTCAAAATGTACTTAAAATAAAAATGATCTAAAATCAGTATCCTAAGCATTTCTAAGGCATTAATTACTAAGTGTAGAAGATAAAATAGATCAATATTTAAACACATTCCTCTTTTGAATAAGTCGGGAATTAGGCATGATAAGCTACTGCTAAATCTGCCTTACCTTCATCGAAGACTTGAAGGAGGAGTTCATCAACCAGCTTCTGAGCCGCCATCTTCTTTGGTGCCATTGGAAGAAGAAAACTGGCAAAAGTACGAAAGAGATTAGTGAATTCCTTTTTTAGAGAAAGAGAGAAAAATCTTACCTAAATCCTTGTATTTTTGAATGATTAATGCATGAAAAAAGTAAAGGATTGTAAGATTAATGAAAAGAGATGAAGAAAATAACAAGAATCTAGAAGAAAAAAAAAGATTTTAGAGAGTGGGAGGAGAATTTTAGAGAGTGGGAGGAGAATTTTTGTGGGTTAGAGAGAGGTGTTAAAATTTTAAGAGTGAATGAAAGAAGAAAAGGGGGAGGCAAATTTAAATTTTCCCTCGAATGAGATTCCCACGATCCTAGGATGGGGTGATTCTTCCACTTCTATACCTTCTTGCAAGTCTAACATCAAAATAATATTAACAATAAGAAATTTGAAAAGAAAACAACTTAAAATTCAAATAAAAATCTAAATAAACATCAGTCGAACTCAAATCAAACATAGTCATAACTAAATAAATCAAACAAGTAAACAAAGATAATTAAAAGAAAAGTAAATTCCATGGTTTGCCTCATATACAATATTTTCTTTAACGCAGGTAGCTCAACGCTCTTCCTTAGAAACTCAGCCAGGATCAATTATGGGCAGCTTGGTTCCACCTTTTTCATTCATCGGTTTTGTAACCTATAAGTAAGCTAAAAATTGCAAAATAATCAAAATGACAATATGGATAACATTATGAAAACCAATTAAGCTCAATAATTTTTTTCTAGTGAATTGTCAACATAATAGGGAATAACAAAAATCCTTGAATCTTTTATTGAAGTCAACAATTTGTCCTATATAAAGGTGAGTTACTCTCTTTCTTCCTTAATCACCTTCATCTCCTCCACTTCTTCAACCTCCCAAATTGAGACTTTCATTACTTCTTCAAACTTGATGTCTGTAATCATTTATCCTTCATCTTTTTATTCTTCAGAAAATTTGAACACATCAATTATCTTGAATGAGATACTATCCTTGAGATTCTTAAATACATCATTCATGTTGAATGTCTCTTGATCATCATTAATCCAAAAGGTAGAGTTCTTTTTATGAACATCCAAAAGATAGAGTTCTTTTCATGAACATCTACCTAATATTTTTCAATGTTCACATATGATATATCAAGAATTGTTAACTAATAAGGAGTTGTTTTTATCCTTTTCTTCATCCTCTTTCCTGATTTCTTAGTTTTCATAAGGTAAGGTTCAACATGGTCTTCCACTAGTTCTTTTTGCTCTTCCCTATTTCTAAGCATGGGTTCTTCTTGCTCTTCCCCAATTCCAAATGTTATACCCTCATTTTGCTCTCATTGATATAATTCTATATTACTCATAGAGTCTTCCACACTTCTCTTACAAAATTCACGAGAAAGATGTCTTACTTGAATCTCCAGGTTGTGAATAGAAATGACAAGTTTTTTAAAAACTTGATCAAATTTCTTTTTTAGTCTCTTCTGACTTTCCTCATGGTTGGAAAACATCCTCTTCTAGTTCTCTTCCATATCTGTTAGCTTCTCCATGTTTTTGTTAAATTTGGAATCCCATAAACTAGACTCGTCTTGTTGAAATTCAAATACGTCTTGATGTTCCATGTTTGTACTTGCATTATTGGACTAATAGAGGTCTAGATGGTTTTGCCATCCTAGAATGTACGAGTTCAAATAAGGATTCGTAATTCCCCAACTATATTTTGCCTTATTGTAATTTGCAAAAATTCCTTGCTCCCTATAATAACTATCTTTCATCGTTGTTCTTTCTATTTCTTCTCGACATCTAGCTCTTCAGATGTCTCATTCCTCATTCTAAGATGTCTTGATATGTCTTGTGGTATCAGAAAGTTTGTTGTTACTGAATTCTATCAATCTTCACGTGCTCCTTGTGTTCACACATATGCAATTACACAAGGAAAAGTATCAAGAACTCTTAAAGAAAAGTAATCTAAATTAAACAAGATGTTAAACAATTAATCCCCATCAACAACACCAAAAACTTGTTAAGTGTAATTTATGCAAAACAATCTACAAGTTTTATGCTAAAAAATAGCAAGTATATGGGTCATGACCTGTAGTTAAAAAGTAGATTCGATACTACAGAGATTGATGCGTAGACACCACTTAATTTATATCAAACTTTGTTTAAGAAAGCAAATTGTTTAATGGAACTAATTTGGAAAATTAAATTAAGATTGAAAGAATAACAATGATCAATAGACAAAACATAAATGCATAAAGTTGGAATCCAGAATTTAAAGACTAGAGATTAGTTTCTCCCTATTTTGCCTCCCTCCTATTTTATTAAATGAATTATATCTCACCTAAGAGTTTCAAATATATTAACTACCCTCTCTAAAGGTGTAATTAATTATACCTAATAAAATTAAATGAAATCAATTGGACGTTCTCTCATCCTACCCAATCACTCCACCAATTTAACTAGTTATTCCACTATCCTATAGGTGATCAATTGGCCTAGTTGAGATCTCTAGTCTAACTAATCAATTAACATGATGATTGTTAAGTCTATAGATTGCCAACTCTCATTGTAAACTCCTACATAAATATTATTACTCACTATATAAATTTATTGCAAGATACAAAAATAATCAACATTCGTTAAGGACACCTTCAATGAATTCAATAAAATAGAAGTTTCAACAAAATAGGTCAAAACAATCCCTAAGGCTATATTAGTCAATCAGGGTCTCCACAACATCATCAACACTCAAATAATCCATTCTACAGAGATTAGAAGTGATAAAACTGACAGAAAATTGAGTAAGAAAAATCCTTCTCTTCCTTGCCAAAATCTGGAATTTTTGTATGTTGATTTTCCATTTACCCAATCTTGATGACAATCCTTGACTACAAGCCTTCCTTAAGACTCAAAACTTGTGTTCTTCACTCAAGCAGGCTCTTTTCTATAGAGGGGTTTCATCTCTTTCATCTATGGAGTGTTAATGTGTTATATAGTCCCCAAAACCCTAAAGTTTAATTAACTCCACATAATGTCTCGGATTAAAGTTCCCATGATTATGGGAATTTGCAATAGAATGTCTCCTCTTCTCTTCTCCTATTTGATCTCGAGCTCAATCTCCAAGTTGCTTAATCTTCTTTGCCACACAAAAATAACCAATTCTTACCCTAAATTAATATTAAACACAAAAGAACAACAATGAAGATCAAACTAAACAAAAATAAACAAAATGAATCCTAAAATGCAACAATCATAACCTATTATGCAAGAAACACATACCAGTTACTTAGAAAATAGACTAATACATAAATATCAGGTATTAAAGAATTTGAAGAAGGGTATCTTGTTTATGAGAAGTAATGCAGTCAAATCCTTAAAGAAAGAAGAAGAGAATAAGGAACAAACGATAGAGGATTTAAAGCTTAAAGAATTTAAAGAAGTCTCTGTTCATGAAGTAGAAGAAGAAGAGGGGAGGAGGGTGACATAGGGAAAACTAGAGTAGTTAGCCTTCTTAGAGGACAAATTTTGGATTCAATCGAAGATTAAGGGAGTTTCATCATTCCCTATCTTATTGACAGTTTGTTACAAAAAAGGACATTGTTGAACTTACTATGATTTCTTAATTTGATTAATTATTTCCATTTGATTATCTTGCAATTACTCGCTTATTTAAAAGTTTTCAAAAATGAATTGGGAAAAATAGATGGAAGCAAGCCACTCATAATAAACCTAGGTTAAGCATAAAAGTGAAGAGCATGTCAAGCTAATGACGTTAATTAAACGCTTCTTGGGAAGTCCTTTCACACAACCATCTACTATTTGGGAGCTCTTGTCACAACTTCCAAACTCAAATACTATGACTGGATTGCATATACAACTTTACCTATAAAAGTTTTCAAATAGTTGGATAGAATTATAAAGACCTTCTTATGGTAAGGTACTACCAGTAACTTAAAGAATGCTAGAATTAAATAAAGTGATGTAACTATCTTTAAAAAGAAGGGAGGGCTTGAGATCATCTTTGAAAGGACCCTTCCTTGAATTCCCCTTCCAAAACCTAACTGGAGCCCTCTTGATGACCCCACTGTAACTCCAATCGATATCTAACTCAACCTAAGGGTTCTCGTAAAGCCAAAGAGTTCATGTAATATCCAGTTTGCATACTAAGGGGTCAAGCCTTAGATTATTGTACATGAGACATTTTATTTGAAATTTATGAATTTCATTTCATTCACATGCATAATATTCACATACACATATGAATCTTGATCTAGTAAACATTGACAAGATTGTATGTGCACTCAATTGACATATTCTGGGGTATGGCAGGTTTAAAATGATTATGATGTGAATTGTGTATTGCTTTTGTCTTAAATTTTGGTTTGGTAGATTAAATTACTAAATTTGGAATTAATTGTCACAATTGGAAAAATTAATGAATTAAAATGTGCAATTAGTTTAGGAAAATGTCAAATTGACAAATGAAAATTTAGGATGACTAGGCCTACGATATAAGTTACATATGACAACAGAATTGAGTGACATTTTGCATAAAAAATTAAGTGAAAAATGGCATAGAGATTGAGTGATAAATGGATGACAAAAGGTTTAAGATTTCTGTGAAAAATGGTAGCCTGAAGATAGGACATGTAGTTGGCCTAGACTATTGACAAGTGTCCTAACACTAATCATACCATATGACACACACATGGCAAATTGCTTCATTTGTAACTTTCTGCTGAAACTCCTGTCTTCTTTTTCTCTCATGGTGAAAGCTTGCTCCTCTTTACATCTCTACATTTTGCCTAAGTTTTATTCAATTGTCATACCAAAACCTATGCTTTTACCTTCATAAAGATAGTTATAGAACTAGATCATTGTTGTACATGCTATTTTCATTTGTCCTTGCTAAAAACCCATCTAATTTCCACCTTATATTTGAGATGATCTTGCATGTATATAAGGAAAAAGTAGACTTGATGAATTGGTATGGAACCTGAACTAAACAAGTATGTAAAGTACTAATCCTTGTAGCATGTTGTAATAGAAAGTTTATGATGATTGAGTGGGATGGATAATATATAGTGATGACGATGAAGTGTGCTAGAAAAATGGTACGTGAATTGGATAATTTTTTGTTTTGGTTTTGATGCATAAGAACTATAAGTTATAGGTTTTCATATGGATGATTTATATTAAGATTTGAAGTTTAAACGAAGATAAATTTATGCTAAAGAAAGGTGCTTGTGAGCTGTTCTTGAACTTGGAAAAAACTAGGACTGTATATATGATGGGATTAAGTGAATGAAAGTTTCTGATTTGTTTTTATATGCACTAAAGATAAATAGTTTATGAGCTGCCAATTGAATGATTTTAAGTTGGAATTCAAGATGAAATTTATGAGGAATTGAAGTATAATTAAGATATAATTAATGGACTAACATGAAGATGTTTTGAATTTGGTATAAAGGTGTTAGAATCTGGATAAATTAAAGGAAAATGTAGAGTAACCATTTAGTTCACTCATCCCATGATCTTGGGATGGTCCTCTACGATAATGGGCAATGCATTGAAATGAAAAATTTCTTTTCTGTGTGATTGTTGAAACAATTAAGGATAAGTTACTTTGCTTTGGTGTATTTGGACTTGATTAAAGCCTGAAATGAACCTAGAATGATGTTTAATTAATTGGTTAATAGTTTGACAAGTTTAGGTTGTTAATTGATGTTTTAACTTAAGTAATGGATTGTTTTGAAATTAATATATCTAAAATATTGAATTTATGATTGTTAAAGGAATGGAGGTGTTTTTATGAATGCAAATCTAATCCAAAGGATATGAGAAATGTGAACTAGGTATGAATGAATAAGAATTGGGAAATTATATGAATATATAATGCAAGAAATGGTTGGTGAATATATGATTGATGAATTTAGAGCACTCAAACTTACTTAAGATATAAACCTAATTAAAAACTAAATGTGTACAATTTATGATGTTTGAATGGTCAAGATTTATGAATAAGGATACGTACCTAGAAACTTAATTGAGCATGTATTGAATATGATACATATACATATATATGAGTGAATAATTTTATGATTGATCAACTTAGTAATTTGTAAAATATGTGTGTATTGTATGATTAAAGAAGCATAAGTTGATCGCCAGCATCTAGAGTGTACTATGAATTAACCTAGATGTTTCTCACTATGATTGAACTGTTTTTAGTTTATTTTCAGTTATTAAACTGTTACTTATATGATTGATATGATTCTGTACATTTTTGGTCCAAGGAGTTTGACACTTAGGGCTATATATGGAAGTGTTTTCAAATTGTATGTGAAATATATATATACTTAGTGATGAATACTGGACTTAGATCCGAAGAATGTGATAAATGATACGAGCACATTAAATGAAAAGTACTGTTAGCATATTACGTGAATTAATGCATTTTATTACACGATAAGCAGGATCAGATAAAGGAGTTATGACCAGAGTGACCAACATGAAAAAGAGCTTTAAGCTTAGGAATTGTGCACAAAGAGCCATAAGCTTAGTTAATAATGATCCCAGTATCTAAAATAGATATAGGATAGTAAATGAAATGAGCCTGATATCCATAATGAATGCGAGACAATATATACGCACTCAGTTACTATAAGGTAAAACAAAAATGGAGTCATATGTGCATTTGCATATATATAACTTTATATGAATCATATGAATGATTGAGATGAATTAACGGAATATTCTAGAATAGTGTTATGAAATGTTTGTATACATGTTGTACTTGTACTTGATGAAATATGATAAAATGTGATATGGGATTTGATGCCGAATGATGTGTTAAACTTCTTGAAATTGATTATATACTTAACATTTTGTTCTAACTAGAGTGAGCACATCGATAATGGTTCAATCACTGAGTTTTCAAACTCATTAAAATTGCAACTTTGATTTTTAGGTACAAGGGAGTTTGAACTTCTAAGGCAACCAAATAGAATTACATTATTGTCATTTTGAGAACAAAAATGGCTCAAAGGTCTGGTCAGCTTATGTTTGAGCTAGGATGCGTTTGTTTAGCTTCTCATTTCATGTTAAACATTTTGTATGGAGTTATAAACTCTTAAATGTTATGTAATGTAAATACAATGATTTGAATAGTAATGGTACAATGTAAATGCAATGGAGGAGATTTGACCATTTTGAATACTTGGTTAGGTGTGATGTCGTATAAGTTAATGTGACTATTCTAATGTGCCATTCTCATAGGGTATGCCCTCGAATATCCTTTGGATTTTTGAGAAGTTGGTCTATGGAAGTGGCATGTTATAGTTCAACTGTTAAAAACTTTTATACTTTCAGAGTTAAAAACACGAAAACTAGAGGTATTTTTTATTTATAAAAATTTGGCAGCATAACAACTACTTTTTGACATCCTCAAAATTTTCAAAGACCTACATAACATGATTTAAAACACTTCTAGTATTTATATTCATCTTAACTTTTGAAATGGGATCTTAGGTCCACATCACAAGCAATCACAAAAATATAATTCTCAACATTTTAAAAACATCAGTAAGGATCAAAGCCCTCGTAGTTCATTAAGTAAAAGATATTTACAATGCCACAAATATTCATAAGATCACACTTTTAGACCCTTTCAAAAATAATTTAAAACATATCACATACACAGTAAAAATAAAACAAGAACAGTAACACCTTACAATACAACTAATCTTGCAGCGGAGGTCTAATTATTGCAACAATTGTACATATACCTAGGTGTTTTGTTTAAAAACATAAAAGTAATGGTGAACTAAAAGAGCTATGTGAGTGTTGACCAATTTACTAAAAATCAAAATTTTCATAACAATATAATTGAAATAGTCCCATAAAATAACAAAGCTGATGGTAAAAATATTTTCCATAATAATTAATTTGTGCATTATCAAATTTGCTAATAACATAACATTTCGTAAAAAAATTTCAATTTTTTGAAATAATATTTCAAAATTTTTTTCATCATTAAACTCACAATATACAAGTTTCCATTTCCCATTTTCCTTTTTCCTTAAAGAATAAACAGTGGTGGAAATAAGTTTTCTAAAAACTTTTACACTAAAAATAAGCCAACCACTAAAGTTGATACTATACGGTACCTCTCAAATCGCTTTTAGAAATAAATATTAGCTGCATTATTATTATCATGAACTTCTTATGAGACATAGAACTCCATAACCTTTTTTGCTATATGGTACCCTTATATATAAAGTCACAGAGTTGGTTCTACATTGCTTACCCATGACTGGTTAATTACTATTTATGAAGTTGGTTCTATATCGCTTAGCTATAATAGGTTAACCACTATAAATAAGTAGTTACGGAGTTGTTTATGCATCGTTTACATGTAATGAGTTAAGGAGCTGGTTCTATATTGCTTACCTGTGACTAGTTAATCACTATTTATAGATCTGGTTCTACATCACTTACCCGTAATAGGTCAACCACTATAAACTGGTATCATAACATATAAGTGTACAATATGCAAAAGTGTACCATAGGAAAAAGTAACTTATACTTTTTCAATTCAGCTTCATATTGAAATCAATTATGGGAGGATTTGATAGTTGTAGGTTGCAAAATATTTTAGTGGGTTATTTAGTATGTCTTTAGTTGTTAAATTGGATGATTAGTGTATATTTAGTTTATGATTATGTTATTTAGATAAATAATTATGTTTTGAGTGCTTTATAGGTTAGAGCATGCTATTGAGCTTAAATTTTATGTATTTGAGGTGCCTTTATGTGTTTATTGGTATTTTAGATAAAATATCAAAAAGCAAAGATAATTAAGAGGAAACCCGAAGCAAAGCCCAGGGCCACAATTGTGATGGAAGCTTGGTGGCTTTGCTACAATCATGGCCTCATCTGCCACGATTGTGATAGAGAGAAAAATTAAGTGCCCTGATCATGGCACTATGGGCTAAGATCAAGGCCTGTGTGATAAAAAATGATGACCAACTTCTAAAATGTGATCTTTCGAGGGATATTTTATACTTTTAGGCTTGGGTAAATTGTAATGTTTGCCCTAAATGGAAAAGATACATAAAGAAAAGAAAAAAAGACCTAAAGAGGGGCTTTATTTTTGCCACTTTGAGAAAGATCAAAGGGAGATGAAGAAGAAGAGAGAAGGAGGAGAAATTAAGAAGGAGAAGAAAAGCAATACTGTTGTTATCTTCCCGATCTTTTCCTACCCTTCTAATTGACATTTCATTTCATCTTTATTAATATTTCTTTGAATGCATGAGATGGATTTGATAGAGATGGATTGGGTTTGATGATAATGTTCTAAACTCCTTTAGGGATTTGCTTTTGAATCAATGTTAATGTAATTTCTTTTCATGTTAATACATTGGGTATTGTTTTTATTTTTTATATTTGTTGGTTCGATAACAAATCGACAGAGTGAATTGATGACAAAATGATTAGATTGGGTAATGAGAGCTAAAAAATCTAACAGATCATGAAAATAATGAAATCAAGAATTGATAGAAAGAGAGATCTCATAGAGGACCCGATAATCAATTAGAGGGATTAAGATCTAATTGGATGTGTGGGTTCTTTTTTTAATTGAGATATTGCAAATTTCATAATTCAATTAGGCATTATAATTTAGGGTTTAATGGTTATAGCTCAAGATAGAGCAATCCTCCCTTCGAAAGTCTAAGACTGATGCTGTATTAACTCAAAAGTAATCATGTTAGCTTTGATGATAGGATAAATCCCTCTTCTCATTACGACTAATCTTTCTTAAGTGGTTTTTGGTTGATTATTGATGGTGCTCAATTTTGATTTCTTTGTGCTAATTTTACAACTTAATTTCAGTTAATTCATATTAACAAATTTACTTTTTTTTCTTTCTAACAATCCTTTTAGGCCTTAGATAACTGAGAATTTGAATACTTCACTAACTCGTTATAGGATCGACACCTTTAATATTACAAGTTTACGGCCATATAATTGTGGATACTAGGTTTTTACTAGAAGTAGAAATTGCTCAACAAATTTTTGACACCGTTGTCAGGGAGTTAGTAGAATTAATTTAATTGTTTTTGTTTAAGGAGTTTTTGCCACTATTGTGTCCATGCAATTGCATGAACACAAGAGCTACCAGGAGTTCGAGTCAGATAACCAAAACTTTAGAACTTGACATCACCTGGTTAGAGTGAGCAATTCCAAAAGCTAAATGTAAAGAAGAAGAGAATGTCGAAGCAACCATGGCTAAGGAATTTCATCAAGAGTTTCAATAAGAAGGAAACTATAAGAGCTAACCGAGGACCTTTATGGATTTCATAAGATCCAAATTTAATGCGATCAATCAAGACGCCATTAGAACACTTTTTCAGGAACCTTTATTACAAATAAAACTGGACTTACTAAACATGTTGCAAACCAATGTGGATTCTAATGTGCATATAATAAATTTTTAAAAAATATATAATACCTTTCGATATTATGGAATGTCAGGAGATGCTGTTAGGATCAGGCTTTCCCCTTTCACACTAAGGGATATAGGAAAGGCATGTTATCATTGACTAAGTCCTGCAAATTTTACAATTTGGGAGCGATTGGTTCGTGCATTCTTAGACAAGTACTTCCCCCTCATAAAGACTAGAAAAATTATCAAGGAAATCACAAATATTCCAACAAAGTGATGGGGAGAGGCATGAAAAAGGTATAAAGATTTATAAAGGAAATTCCTCAACATAATTTGCCAAAAGAATTTATTTTTCAAACCTTTTATAATAGAGTGAACCCACCTACTCGAGGCATCACTGATGCAGCATTAGAAGGATCATTGATGAGGAAGATGGTGGATGAAGCTGAGGAGTTGTTAGAAGAAATGGACAGTAACAGTTGCCTTTAGGTAGTAGACAGGAGTAGACAACCAATAACCCTTCACAAACAAAAGGGAGCTTAAGCTATCGAACCAATCACAAAAATACAAGCTAAGATTGACAACTTTACTCGATAGCTAAACAATATGAGGGCTTCTTCCTCAACTCCTGTGAAAGCTATTCAGCAAATATGTAAGTTGTGCAAGCAAATCAACCATGACATCATTGATTGTTTCATAATGAAGGATCATGAACCACAATATGTGAATTATATGGGCGCACAATATGGTTGAGGAGGGGGAATAACCTTTAGTTAAACACCTACAAACTTTGGTAAAAGAGCCACATGAACTTCTCTTGGTCTAATAATATAGGAGGTCAATTTTGACCTTAAGGGCCACCCAGTTTTTAAGAGGAGAAACCAAACTCTATAGACACTAAGTTGGAAAAGATTTTGGATAAGCTTGGAGGAGCAAGTAACAAAGAATCATGGCTTTTCTATCCATAATTTTGAGGTTCAAATGAGTCAATTGGCAATTGCTTTGTCTACATAAAATTTAGGGAATCTCCCAAGCACTTTTGAAAAAAATCGAGTGAGAAATTAAAACCTATCACACTTTGTAATGGAAAGGAGCTTGAGTAACTCAAAAAGATAAGAGCTACAAACCCTCCTCCTATTGAGAAAGAAGTAGAAAAAGAGAAAGACATGGACATAAGCGAATACCCTCCTTATATTTCCCCTCTACCATATCCACTTAAAGTTCCATGTCCTCAATGATTGTAAAAGAATAAACTGGGTACACAATTTGTGAGATTTGTAGAGAGATTAAAGATGTTTCAGATAAATCTTTCATTTGTAGAGGCTTTAGAAAATATGCCCAAATATGTTAAGCTTTTTAGGGACATATTATAGAAGAAGCATAGTTTGGAAGAGCACCAAACGGTAGCTTTGACTAGCATTTGTAGTTCTATAGCCACCAGTTAGATAACATCTAAGCTAAAAGAGTTAGGAAGTTTCACAATACCCTATGTGGTTGTTGAATTTGAATTCACAAAATGCCTCCACGATTTAGAAGCAAATATCAATCTTATTCCTTTGTGAATAGGAAATTGGGGCTCAGTGAGGTCACACCAACTTTAATGTAATTCAGTTGGTTGATCAATCTATTAAAAGACTAAGACGTTTTGATGTAAAAGGAAAAGTTCATTATTCGAGTAGACTTTGAGGCTCTTGGTTTTGAAATGGATAAAAGCTATCCATTAATTATTGGGCGACCTTCTATGAACACTGGAAAAGTATTAATCGATGTTCATGAAGGAAAACTGACACTTAAGATTGGTGAAGATCAAGTGAAATTTAATATGAATAAAGATTTAAAGAACTCGAAGGAAAGCAGTTCATGAATGAAAATGACATTATGTATAAAGGTATGAAATAACAAGTGGAGAGTTACATTACAAAAGTAAAATCAATAAAAGTGGAGATAGATAATGAAGTTGAGAAGGCCAAAAAGGTCGAGTTATTCAATCTCATCAAGACATAATAGTTTGAACTAAAGCTCCCATATCACCCTCTACAGAGAAACCACCTACTTTAGAGCTTAAACCTTTTCCTACCCATCTCATATATACTTTGTTTGATGAAGGACAAACCTTACCCATTATCATTTATAGACAAATGGATGGGAAACAAGAGAGCAGGGTGGTAGCTATTGTTAGGAAGTGGATGACGGCCATAAAATGGCAAATATCTCATATTCGAGGTATAAGCCTAAATGTTTGTATGCATTGAATAAACCTCGAAGAAAGATGTAGAGTGGTGAAGGAACATCAAAGTAACTTGAACCTTTATATGAAAGAAGTGGTTAAGAAAGAAGTAGTAAAACTCTTAGATGTTGGGATAATCTATCCCATATCTGATAGTGAATGGGTCAGTCTTGTAAAGAAAGGTGGAATGATAGTAATGGAGAGTGAAAGCAGAGAATTAATTTCAACAAGAAAAATCACGAGATGGAGGGTGTGCATAGATTATTGCAAACTTAGCAAAGTGACTAAAAGAGACCATTTCCCTCTCCTGTTCATAAATCAAATGATAGAACAAGTGGCTGGTCATTCCTTCTACTGCTTCTTAGATCATTACCCCAAGTATAATCAGATATTCATCTACCTCGAGGATCAAGAAATGACTATGTCCACATATTTGTATAGTACCTTTGCAAATAGATAGATGCCTTTCAGATTAAGGAATGCCATAGCCAAATTTCAAATATTTATGATTTCTATCTTTGCAGATATGATCAAGAACATAATGGATGTTTTCAGAGATGATTTTTCATTTTTTGAAGTTTTTTGAAATGCATCTAACTAATTTAGTCAGGGTACTCCAAAGATGTGAAGAATCACATTTAGTACTGAATTGGGAGAAGAGTCATTTTATGGTGCAAGACAGTGTTGGATCGGGAAAAGAAAGCATGCCATATTTGAAGAACCGGTAGATTTCAAAACTTTTTAGAAATCTTATTTGCAGCGGAAGCAATATATCCAAATCATCATGCCAATCTATACATGATATGGTATAAGGATAATAATAAGCATAAATAAGATAGTGATATTATCGACTCCTTTGCTACTACTTTATTTTCTAGCTGCGCTATCATCTCCTTCTTCTTGTATCCAAAGCCTTTTCTTTTGAATCCTTTTCTTTGCCAATCTATTGTCTCCTTGTTGTTGTATCCTCAACCAATTTGATTTACCTCTTTTTCTTCCAGGACAACTTGGTTAACAAAATCTTTTGGTAGGAAAGGAGAAGAAATGTTTGGAGGAGATTTTTCTTAGATGAAATGAACCAAAAACCATTCTCATGCAAATTTTGGCTCACTCGTGCATGAAAGGAGAGAGAGAGTCAAACCATCCAAGAACACCTTCTTACACCCTCAATTTCAGTTATGCATGGAATGGAAGAAGAGAAGAGCATCCAATGGATCACTTCTTACTTTAATCAATCATAAAGTAGCCAATAAATGAGACTCTTCTCATTTATCTTTAAGATGGCTATATGAAAAGACTATTAACCTAAATATGACTTACCAATTTTGGTTTTGAAAGATGGAAGAAGGAAGATGGTCCATCCAATGCACATCTTTCTTCTTTAATCCAATGAACTCTATTAGGTTATATGCTAACATTAAAAGATAACCATTAAACCATTTAATGGTAAGTTCATAATTCCATTTAATGATGATAAACCATAGTAAAGACCATCTTTAATTAGCAATTTAATATCAAATGTACAGTTGCACAATCATTCCATTAAAACCAAAATTGCTACTCCTTTCCTTAAAAAATTTGTTTTAATATAATTAATATATTCAACTACATTCAACCAAAGTCTAGCACATTTCTAAATGAAAATTTAGGCTTCTAATTAGACATTAACTAGTGCAAGCCCAACTTTCAATTATGGGCTTCTAAAACCCCCATTTATATTTCTTACTTAGCTTAATAACCTTCCTTGAATCCAAGTGGGGAATCTTATTGGACTTTGACAATTCAAGCTCCAAAATGCCTATAATTAATTTAATCTCATTATAATTAATTCTAGCTTATTAACTAAATGTCATTCCACTAAAGACAATTAGTTGAACTCTTGAACTATTAAATATTATGAGAAGACATATTTTATGTCCAATTGTAAACCCTATTAAAAACTTTATTATAGCCATCCGTACAACAGAGAGTAAAATTATTATTTTGCCCTTATGTTGGTTTTTCCTTCTAGATCTCCCGTTTTACTTTATATGGTGATTAAAACACAAGATCTCATCTTGATGTCAAGACTTGATGGGTAGCTATTCTATCAAACTACTGGCCCCAGTTTAATCACCAAATCTCCTTAAAACATCTAGAAGTGATGATATCATTATAAAATCTTTTTTTGAGTGAATGCTCCCTGATACATGTTTCAATGAATAATTTCAACATGCAGAAACTGGATTAATACTTTGTAAAAATCCATTCCAATCATATAAAAATTATAATGAAACACATACGAGTTCACCACTCATCAAGATTATGGTTCATAATAAGCAAATGCTTAAGTTGTATGTTTTAAGATTAAAGTAACGACCCACTTTATTCTTGAAAACATAGTTGATTCTAGATTCATTTAATAATGCCATTATCGATAGTCAACTACTATCATGATATGAAACTCATCCTTCCCTTGAAGTAAACTCTTTTACTTGCACGGAGATAAATTGCAACACTACAGTCTAAAACATAATCAAGCAACCGATTTGATTATTCAATTGTGAACCCACTGATTTAGATTCTAATAATATACATGTTTCCCATACATCTCTATGTATATGTATATTACTTACAAAATAATCTTGGTAC
>JAOSBN010000009.1:7985092-8006728 GCA_027563595.1 Erythroxylum suave
AAGCAAGACGAGAGTTTATCTAGTATCGGACGTGAGAATTCTGTCACGAAACCTTTAGCAACACCCCCTACAGTAACGAAATGTGATGGAGTCAATTTCTGTCACCACAAGTTTTAGTAACAAACTTCACATCTATAGCAACGGTATTAATTCGACACCAAAGCCTTTTCATTTTGTAGTGATAGTCAGGCCACAATTGTGCACTTTGGGCCATGATTGTGACAGAAAGTGTCAAGTCAGGCCACGACCGTGACAGAAAGGTTAAAGCACCAGCCACGATCATACATGCAGGGCCACGATCATGCCCTACATCGAGCTGACATAAAAACTCAAATTTTGAGTGATTTTTAGGATTGTTTTGACCCCAAGTTTGACCTAAGGCTACTACAAAATAAATAGAACATTACATGACAGTAGCCATGAGTTTTTGGAGAGCGAAAGAGTTGTGTAAAAATAGTGAAATTGTGTAAAAATCATAGAGAGACCTAAAGAGAGATCAAACTATTGAGGAAGGAGACGAAGGAAGAGAGGCACAGAGATACATTTGGTACGACGTACTTCCTTGAACAAGCAGTTTTCCATAGTCGTGACCTACGAGATCCTTTTCGACAATATTTTTCTATTTATATTTCAATTTCATTGATGTATGAGATTTGTATATTGATTGGGAAATTTTGTAATTGAATGTTGATCTTTTGTCTAAACTCACCTTCGGGTTTTTATTCTTGAGATTAATAAAGTTTATTTAATTATGTTCTATTCGTTTTAATTATGATTCAATTTCGATTCTCCATAACTTGGCAACAAATTGAGAGGGTGAGCTAGGTGAAAATCATCTGTTTAGGCTAATGAAGTTAGGTAAATTAATAGCTAGAGAGTTGAGTCAAATCGATAGAGTCGTGTAACGAGAGATCGACCATAAATTCCCAATAGGTTAAGAGACAACTTAGAGCTAATTTAGATTTTGGGTCAATCATAAATTTAGATATTGAAACGCCATAATTTAAATTAGGAATTATCAATTAGGGTTAAGAATTATAACTCGAGAGAGAGTAATTCACCGTAGGGCTGACTAGACCCATTAAATCGAAAATTACATAATTGGGTAGATTTTCTTTAGTTTCAAAATAAATCCCCCTTTCTCTCGATTGGTCATTTCTAGGTTGATTTTCATATTATTTGTGTGAGTTGGCTATTTTGTGACTTTTTGGCACTTTATTTTCTCATATTTGATTATCGATTAATTTTAATTTCTGTAGTAGTTGTTTAATTAGCTATTGCGAACTTAGCAGCCTTTAGATTTTAGGACTAGTTGCATTCCTCGTGGGATCGACACCTTAGGTACCATATGAACAACCTGTATGCATGAGGTAATTACCAATTGTGGTAATTACTAAGGTTATAAATAGTAAAACTTAGCATGTGTAACCTTGAGCGAACATATTCTAGGTGTGAAGAACATAAAGAAGGGATGATTTTGATGAAGGAACATGGAGAACGTGACCAATTCATCAATATATCCAACAAATTATAAAATCAAATCTCAAACTTATAAGAACATTCAATAGAAGAAAAAAGGAGATTTAGAATTATGATTCTTTTTTTATTCATTTTTCTTCCTTTTGATCTTTGATTTTGTTTTATGTTATTTGTAAATGAACGTTTTTAGTGTCTAATGAACCCTAATTGGGATAACAATATGTCTTGATTCTTTTATTTAATGCAATTACTGTGATTCAATTATGAGTTTTATGCATGTTCTAATATACCTGGAATATTAGTACGTGATTTGATTTTATATCATTAAGATTAAGAAATCCTTTATATGAACAGATCTATCATAATTAAAAGGAGTTAATTGCAAACATAGAGATAGGTCAACATAAATCCTCTAGATTATGGTCAAACCTAATAGAAAAATTTATAAATCGATAATGAAATCCTAGGAACTTTAACTAGAAAGATTTCAGTTAATCAACCTATTATTAGTAGTCTCGAGAGAGGTATTAACATAAGATAGAAATTTCCAAGGTCCAATAATCAATAAAATACTTGTATGGTAAAAGGTTAATTAATTAATGATTTTTAGGGGGATTCATCGCCTAGACACTAATCTTTGATATTGAGTTTTCTAAGTAATTTCCTTTGGTCTTTTTTCATCATTGTTTCCTAATTTTATTTGTGTAAGTTTTATTTTTAATTAAAAACCAACATCTAATTCATAAGTTAGATAATAGGAGAAAGTTAATTACTGGTACTTACTTTCTTTATGGGATCAACCCATATTTACCTATGCCAGCTACAACTACGATATGCACTTGCGATTAAATTAATGTTGGTGTAATGACCAATTATTGAACCATAGTTTATTTTTATTGTTTTAAATTAAACCATCATCTTATATGTTCAGTTAGATATTAGAAAAGAGGTAATTGCTGATGCTTTAAGTCCTTATAGGATTAACACTCGATATTCACTGTCATTATACTATCGTTTGATTGGTTTAATTGTCTTTGTAGATTTATAAGGTAGAATCTTACATGTTAAGTTTTTGGTACTTTTACTAGTGAATATAATGTTAGGAAAACTTAAAATTTTTAACCTAACCATTATTTCTCATTTAAGTTCTTTTTATTTATTTTTTATAATTTATTATGATGTTTTGTTGACTCTTATATGTTGTCCCTTCTACAGGTCTTTAGGTTAGTATATAACTCCAAGATATCCATTTAACTTGGTTGAAGAAGATCTAGAAATTGAGAGGACAACTATTAGAAATCTTCAAAGTACCTAACTTAGAGAGGTAGAGCTAGATTAACAAATAGAGGACTTCAAATGCCATATTAAGATCGAAGGATTAAAAATCATGGCAACTAAACAAGCATGATGTTTGATTACACTAAACCACACTTTACTAGGATGGTGTCTAACATTATGATACTGACTGTTGCTAACAACTTTGATATTAAATTCAATATTGTTAAGATTGTATAAGAGTTTATCTAGTTTGACAGGCTATAGGACAAGGATTGAAATGAACATATAGTCATTTTGCTAGAGATTTGTGATACCTTTAAGATCAATAATGTCACTATTGATGCAATTAGATTAAGATTATTTCCATTCTCACTAAGGACTAGAGCTAAGAAATGGTTGAATTCTCTACTTAGGGGATCTATCACCATATGGTGCTTGATAAGAGAGTAATCCCTTTCAAGGTATTTTTCATAAATCAAGAATATTAAACTAAGATATGACATCTCTTCTTGTGTTCAGATTGATTCACAAATCATATATCATATATGGGAGATTTTTAAGGAGATGGTAAGGAAGTGACCACATTGTGGTTTACCACTATGGTTACAAATTTAGAATTTCTATAATGAGATCAAATCAAAGAACTAGGCAAAAGATTAATGCAAAAATTAAGGGTAATTTGAAAAATAAAACAATAGAAGCAACTCAAGATCTCATTAATGACATGGCAATGAACAATTATTAGTGGTGTTTATCTTAAGAACTACCTAGCAAGCCAATCGAAGTTTATGATGTAGTTGTAGTTATAACTTTGGCAAGCTAGGTTAAAGTTTTAAGTAAAAAGATTCATGGAATGACAATGAATTCTTAACTATTTCAAATGATGCAATGTAAGGTGTGTAGGCTAAGGTATTTAGAACAAGAATTTTAGGCAATAAAGTCTATGGAAAAGCTTAAGCATTTGGATTAGGCATGGCAATTTCGACCTGGCCCAGCCCATTTTTGGCCCGGGTTGGACAAGCCACGGGCCGGCCATAGGTCGACTATGGTTCACTTGGGCTGGCCCACAGGTCGACCATAGTCGGCCCGCGGCCTGCCAAAGTTGGACAAAACGGTGTCGTTTAGTCCAAAATGAGGCCGTTTAGTACTTTTTAAATTTAGAAAAACATATACATGGGCTAGGCCGCCTGTGGCCTGCTCAAGCCATGGGCCAACCACGGGGTGGGCCATGGCCAGTCTGGTCGGCCCGCAGCCTACCATAACAGAGGTTGGGCTGGGCTGGGCTAAGGACGGCTCGGGCTCAGCCCGACCCATTGACATCCCTGATTTGGATAACATAAGGGATGCTCCTAGAACCTAAAATCATCCTTAAAGTAATATGTATAATCTACGATGGAATAATCACCTGAATTTACTTTAGGGGAATCAAAGACAACAAAGGAATAAAGCTCTAACAAAATTTTAGCAACACCTCCCTCAAGAAAAGAAGCCAAGCTTGGAAGATCTCCTTACTAGATTTATCTACACTTTAAAGGCAATATTTTAAGCTACTAAAAAGTCATTAAGGAATTAAGAGGCGTCTATTTTTGACTTGGAGAAATAAATTGGTCATCTTGTAAAATTAGTTTCTAAAATACAATAAAGGAGTTTTCATAGTAAAACTAAAGCAAATCCTAATGAACTTATTAAAGTAGTCACCTTTAGGAGTGGAAAGGAATTGCAATTTAAAAACAAGACCTATAGTGAGGATGAGAATGATAAAAGGAGTTTAAAAAAAGATAAAGATGTCAAGCATCATCTAAAAGTCAAGGAATTCTAGCCTATTATCATACATTTTACTAATTTAGAGAAAGATTGCATGGATAAGTTTAGTAAATTTCTTAAATTTTTTAGTTAACTCCATGTTAACATACCTATTTTAAGGCTCTATTTCAGGTGCCAAAGTATGCATAATTCTTTAAGGATTTACTATCTTTAAAAATGAAATTAGAGGAGTTAGCTTGTGAGATTGAGTGAGGAGTTATTAGCTATTCTATAAAACAAACTGCCCAAGAAGCTTAAAGATCTAAGGAGTTTTATTATCCTTTGTTTAATTAATAGTTTATTAGTAGAAAAGGCTTTGACTAATTTAGGGGCTAACATTGACTTAATGCCCTATAAATTATTCAAGAAACTGGTATTAGGTGAACCAAAACCCACTGGGATGAGCATTCAATTAGCAAATAGATTAGTTATCCTAGGGGCATTATTGAAGATGTACTTGCTCAAGTTGGTAAATTTATTTTTCTAATTGATTTTATCATCTTAGATATAGATGTTGATATAAAGGTACCTTTGATTCTATGTCGACTCTTCCTAGCCACTACTAGAGCCATTACTGATGTTAGTGATGGCAAAATAGTGTTTAGGGTAAGAGAAAAAAGTTTACCTTTAAAATATCTGATGTCACGAGACATTGCCTTGACCATGATGAATCTTGCTATTTTATTAATATTATTGACTTCGTATTTTCAAATGTTGTACCAGATTTTTTTCTAAAGACCATCTAAGGTTGTGTCTCACTCAAGGAGAGGAGGAAGATGGGGATAGCCCCATAAAGAAAGGGAAACTACCCTACTTGGAGACTAATGAACCTATGTTAAGAAAGATAAAGTATGAAGAGATTGACAGAAGCAAGGAGAAGAAGTTAAAACCATCTATTGAATAATTGCCAAAGTTGGAGTTGAAGAAGTTGCCTGATCACTTATAATATGCATTCTTGGAGAACAATTCAAAGCTTCTAGTGATTATTACTTCAACTTTAAAGGAGGATCAAAAAGAGAAGTTTTTAAATGAGTTAAGAAGTCTAAAAGCCATTTCTTGGAATATTTCTGATATTAGAGGAATTATTCTCTCCTTTTTACACTCATAAGATTCTTATGAAGAATGATTTCAAGCTAATTGTGTAGCCTCAAAGGAAGCTGAATCCCAATATGAGGGAATTGGTAAAGGACGAGGTAGTTAAACCCCTAGATTTTGGTGTGATTTACCCTAATTCTAATAGTTCTTAGGTGAGTGCTATGTAGGTTGTACTGAAGAAAGGAGAAACAATGGTAGTACCTAGTGAGAAGAATGGACTGATTCCTATAAGAACCATCACTAGGTGGAGAGTATGCAATGATTATACGAAGTTGAATGATGCTACTCAGAAAAAACCGCTTTACTTTACCTATCATGGATCAAATGTTAAAACGACTAGCTAGAAACATTTACTATTGCCTTTTGGATGGACTTTCAAGCTTCTTCCAGATTCTTATTGCTTAGAAGATCAAGAGAAAACAATTTTCATATGTCCTTATAGTATAGTTAATTTATAGAATAATGTCATTTGGGTCATGCAATATGTCTGCTATATTTTAATCGTTCATGATGGTCATTTTTTATGATTTACTTAATGAGATCATGGAAGATATTTCTATTTTTGATAACTCTTTAGATTTATGCCTCTATAATTTAGAAAATGTGCTTCTGATGAAACTAATATGGTGTTAAATTGGGAAAAGTGCCATTTTATAGTGCAAGAAGGCATAATTTTAGGCCATATGAAATTAAGGTAGATAAATGATAGTGATAGGTTGCATAATGTTTTATTGGGTAGTTTAGAATGTATTTAGTTATTAAATTGAATGATTAGTACATTTTTAGGTTAGGATTAAGGTATTTAGTTAGAAATTTGTGTGTGTGATTGTTTTATGGGTATTTAGTTAGAAATTTGTGTGTTTGAGTGTTTCGTGGAGAGCATACTATTAAGCTTAAATTTTGTGTATTTAAGGTGCCTTGATGTGTTTGTTAATGTTTTAGATCAAATATAAAAAAATAGAGAGAATTCGGAGGAAATTTAGAGCAAGGCCACGATTATGACAAAGGAATGGAGGGTCTGCCGTAATTGTGGCTCCTTCTACCATAATCATGATAGAGAACTAAAATCAAGTGCTACAATTTTGGCACTATAGGCCATGATCATGGCCTATGCGACAAATAGGTCTAATAGCCTCTCGAACGCAACTTATCGAGGGACATTTGGGACTTTTTGGACCTGGAAAAACCTAAGGTTTACCTAAAATGGAAAAGACTATATAAAGAAAGAGAAAGAACCCTAGGATTGCTCCAACTTCTGCCACTTTAGGGAAACTCTAAGAAGAAAGAAGAAGAAGAGAGAGAAGAGGAGAAAAGAGCAGGCTTCTACTGCTACTGCTTTCTCAAGCCATCCTGATCCTGTCTAAGTGACATTTTATTTTCATTTTTTAATTTCTTTTCTTTGAATGTGTAAGATGGACATGATGATGTTGATGGATTTGGGATTGATGATGATGTTCTAACTTTTCTTTAAGGATTTAAACTTGATTTAATGTTAATCTATTTGTTTTTGTGTTAATTCATTTGGATGTTGTGAATATTTGTTGTAATTTATGGTTCAATAATTAATCAAGAGAGTGAACTAAATGCAAAATGATTGGGTTGGTTAATGAGAGTTACTTAACCTAATAACTCTTGCAAATAATCAAATCTTTAACTATACAAGGAGAGATCTCATGCAAAGACCCATTATTTAATAAAATGCTTAAAATTTGATTAGGTTATGGGCTGATTATTATTCGAGAGATTACATGTTCGATAACGTGACTTAATTAGAGTTTATCAATTAGAGCTTCGTGATTATAACTCGAGAGAGAGTAATCCATCCTTGATAGTCTAGAACTGACACCACGTTAGCAAAACAGTGATTAGGTTAGAATTGATGATAAGATAAATCCCTTTCTCATAATTGGGTAATTTTTCTTGTGTGATGTCCCATTGTGAATATGGTGGTGGTCAATATTTGATTTCTTTTGTGTTAATTCTACAAATTAATTTTCCATCAATCATCTTCATGTAATTACTTTTATGTTCATTTTTATTTTCATTTTAATAATTCCTTAAGCCTTAGATAACTTAGGATTAGATTAATTTGGAAACTCCTGGAGGTATCGACACCTCACATATTATACCCACGACCTGTGCACTTGTAGTATATTTAGTGTTTTAAATAGATTAAAACTTGCCTCAACAAGTTTTTGGTGCCATTAGTAGGGAGTAGTAGGATTATTCTAGTTCTTGTAGTCTAAGGCATTCCTATCACTCTTGTTTCTGTGAATTTGCATGAATATAAGAGCCACTCGAAGTTCAAGTTAGATCGTCGAAACCTAGCACTTGACATCAATCACCTGGAAGACGCCATTCGAAGAGCCAAATGCCAAGAAGAAGAAATTGAAGAACCTGTGCTTGAGGAATTTCGTCAAGAGTTTTAGCAAGGAGGGAAACCAAGGGAACCAACCTTGGACTCTCATAGATTTCATGAGACTGGGATTTAATGTAACCAATCAAGGTATTACTAGACTTCTTATTTAAGTAACTTCATTTGAAATAAAGTCGACCTTATTAAACATGTTGCAAACAAATGTGCAATTTTACGAACTGAACAACGAGGATCCCAATGCACATATAGTGAACTTCCTCAAAATATGTGATACTTCTGATGTCATTGGATGTCAGAAGACATTGTTAGGATGAGGCTTTTCCCATTTACATTAAGGGATAGAGCCAAAGCTTGGTATCACTTTCTCAGTCCCTTAAATGTCACAACACGGAAGCAATTGGTACATGCATTCCTAGATAATTATTTTCCCCTCTTTAAAACAACGAAGATGATAAAAGAAATCACGAACTTCCAAAAGAGCGATGGGGAATCACTTTATGAGGCATGAGAGAGATATAAAGATTTGCAAAGGAGATGTCCACACCATAACCTACCAAAAAACTTTATTTTACAAACCTTCTACAATAGAGTCAATCCACCCACGAGAGGTATCATAGATGCAACATCAGGCGGATTGCTTATGTGAAAGACTGTTGATGAAACGGTGAAGTTGATTGAAGAAATGGCCAGTAACAACTATTTGTGGATGGATGATTGAAGCAAACAACACATAACCATCCGAAAATAGAAGGGAGATATAGTTGTTAACCAAATGATAGAGATACAAGCAAAAATTGATAGCTTAACATGATAGTTGAACAATATAAAGCTTCCTCTTCAGCCCCTATTAAGGCCATCAACAAAGATACGAGCTATGCAGCTAAGATAATCATGATACCATTGATTGCTTCCTAATGAAAATAATGAAACAAAGTAAATTAAGTATATGGGAGCATAGTTTGGTTGTGGTAGAGGGAATAACCCCTATTTGAACACAAACAATTATAGGTGGAAGAATCACCCAAGCTTTTCGTGGTCAAACAATGATGGAGGTCAATTCCGACCTTAAGGGCCATTTAATTCTCAATAGAAGAAACTGAATTTTGTAGAAGCTAAATTGAATAAAATCTTGGAGAAGCTTGGAAGTTTATATGATGCTTAAAAGAGTTTGGAAGGTAGATTCAAACAAGTAACAAAGAATCGTGCTTCATTCATCTACAATCTAGAGGTTCAATTGAGCCAATTGTCAAATGCCTCTTCTACACAAAGTGTAGGAAGTCTCCCAAGTAGTTCCGTCATAACATCAAGGGAGCAACTAAAAGTTATCACACTTTGAAGTAGGAAGGAACTTACAAATGCCTTATCTACACAAAGTGCAGGAAGTCTCCCAAGCAGTTCTGCCATAAGATCAAGGGAGCAACTAAAAGTTATCACACTTTGAAGTAGGAAGGAACTTAAACAACTCACAAAGACAAAAGTTGCAAACTCTCCTCCTGTTAAGAAAGACCAAGAAAAAAAGAAAGACATAGACATGAGCGAATACCCTCCTTATGTTGCTCCTTCACCATATACACCCAAAGTTCCATATCCGTAATGACTGCAAAAGACTAAACTGGATGCACAATTTATGAAATTCATGGAGAAATTAAAGACTTTACAAATAAATCTTTCATTCTTCGAGGTTTTAGAACACATGCCCAAATATGCTAAGTTTTTTAAGGAAATATCATCGAAGAAGTGTACTTGGGAAGATAACCAAACGGTAGCTTTAATAGGCACCTATAGTTCAATACTAACTAGCTAGATGTCATCCAAGTTGAAAGATCTAGGGAGTTTCACAATACCTTGTGTAGTTGGTGAATTTGAATTCACAAAGTATCTTTGCAATTTAGGGGTAAGTATATATCTTATGCCCTTTTCAATCTTCTGAAAATAGGGCTCGACGAGGTCAAGCCAATGTTAATGCCAATTTAGTTGGTTGATCAAGCTATTAAAAGACCATTTAGAGTGATGGAAGTTGTTTTAATGCAAATGGACAAGTTCATTATTCCTATGGACTTTATGGTTCTAGACTTTGTGGAGAATAAGAACTGCTCACTAATTTTTGGGAAACCTTTCATGAACATAGGAAAAGCATTAATCGATGTTCATGAAGGAAAATTGACACTTTGGATTGGTGAATATCAAGTAGAATTTAATATGAACAAGGCTTTAAAGAATCTGAAGGAAAGCAACGCACATATAAAAATTGACATTATAGATAAAAGTATGAAAGAACAAATAGGGAGTTGCATTGTATAGGTGAAATCAATAGAAGTGGAGACATACTATGCAACAAAAGAGGAGAATAAGGATGAGTCTGAAAGAGTTGATGAGATGGAGGAGTCAAATGTTTAAACTCATCAAAACATATTAGTCTGAACCAAGGCACCTATACCACCCTTCACAAAGAAACCACCCTCTTTAGAGTTTGGACCTTTGCCTACACATCTCAGATATAGATTCCTAGGTGAAGGTCAAACTTTACCCATCATCATTTCTAACCAACTGGATGAGAAATAAGAGAGTATGGTGGTGGCTACTATTAGGAAGTGGATGAAAGCCATAGGATGGAAAATATCTGATATTCGAGGTATAAGCCCAAATGTTTGTATACGTTAAATAAACCGCAAAAAAGGATGTAGGGCAATGTTGGAGCATCAACGAAGGTTGATCCCCAACAAATGGTCAAGAAGAAGTAGTAAAACTTTTAGATGTAGGGATAATCTATCCCATATCCAATAGTGAACGGGTTAGCCCATTAGAATGTGTTCCAAAGAAAGGTGGAATGACTTTAATAGAGAGTGAAAGTGGAGAATTAATTTCAACAAGAATAGTCATGGGATGAAGAGTGTGCATAGACTATCACAAGCTCGACAAGGTAACTAAAAAGGACCATTTCCCTCTCCCATTCATAGATCAAATGATAGAAAGAGTGGTTGGTCACTCAATCTACTACTTTTTGGATGGTTATTTAAGATACAATCAGGTATTCATATACCTCGAGGATTAAGAAAAAACCATTTTCACATGTCTTTATAGTACCTTTACGTATACACAGATGCCTTCCGGATTATGCAATGCCCTAGCTAAATTTCAAAAATGTATGATGTATGTCTTCACAGATATGATTGAGGATATAATGGAAGTTTTCATGGATGAATTTTCAATTTTTGGAGAATCTTCCGAGATGTGTTTGATCAATTTTGACAGGGTACTCTAAAGATGTGAAGAATCACATTTCGTGCTGAATTGGGAGAAATGCCACTTTATGGTACAGGAGAGGATAGTGCTTAGGCATAAGATTTTGCACCAAAGATTTGAAGTGGACAGAGTGAAAACAGAATTTATAGAGAAACTCCCAACTCCAATCAATGTCAAGGGTGTGCGAGGATTCTTAGGCCATGATGGGTTTTACAGTCGTTTTATTAGAGACGAGATGCCTTTATCTAACATTTTAGAAGTTGAAGTCTTTGATGTATGGGGCATCGAATTTATGGGGCCTTTTCCATCCTTTATGGGGAATATGTACATTCTAGTGGAGGTAGATTATGTATTTAACTAGACCGAAGCCATGGCATCTCTAACTAATAATTGGCTAGTTTTCCAGAAGTTTATGAAAAGGTTATTTAACCAATTTGGAGTGCCAAGAACTATAATAAGTGATTGAGGAGCACATTTTTGCAACAAATCTTTTAATGCCTTCCTAAAAAGATACGGAGCCTACCATTGAGTTGCTACTCCTTATCACCCAAAAAAGAGTGGACAAGTGGAAGTCGTTAACTGAGAGTTGAAATGAATCCTAGAAAAGTTAGTGAATAACTTTAGGAAGGACTAGGCATTAAGGTTAGATGATGCTTTATGGGCTTATAGAACTGCATTCAAAACACCTATTAGAACAACTCCTTTTAGGCTTGTATATATTAAGGCTTGTCATTTGCCTTTGAAGCTAAGCATAGAGCATATTGGGTGATAAGAGCCTTAAATTTTGATTAGAAGCAAGTGGGTGAAAAACGACTTCTAAAATTAAATGAACTTGAAAATTTTCATTCTAATGCGTACAAAAATGCTGAACTTTATGAGGAGAAGGTAAAGAGATGGCACGAATCTCATCTTAAGTAGAATGAATTCAAAGTGGGAGATACAAGTTTGCTATACAATTCGAGGTTGAGACTGCTTCTAGGAAAGCTGAAATTGTGATGGACTGGACCTTTTAGGGTCACCTAATTTTTTGATCATAGAGCCCTAGAATTGGAAAGTGCAAACAAAGAAACCTTTAAGGTGAATGGGCATTGATGCAAACTATATCTTATAGGAGTGATTCAGAAGGAAAAAGAAGCAATCTCTTTCCTTTTAGAAAATTGAACATGCTTCCAAGAACAGAAGGTCAAGCAAATGACCATAACTTAACACCTTTAGTAGTTAGTTTTAAATTGTTGTGTAGTTAGATTTATTTTCAATTCCATAAATAAGTCTTAACGATTTGGACTGGGTTGGCTTACTAATTCTCTTACTCTTTGTTAATTAATTATAAGATAAGAAAGCAATCTTAGTGTTAAGTTGAGATTCCACCTCCGACATTGTCACCAGCTTAACCACATGACGGTAACTATACTCTAACCCTTATCTTTGATTTTATAGTTATTTTCAATTATTCTCATGTTTCTTATGTTTTGTTAATTTTTATGCCCACCTTATTTATTACTTGTTTGTTCTTCTTACATTGAAGACAATGTGTTGTCTAAGTGTGGGGAGGGTTATGTGCATTATATGTTTTATTTGAATGTAAAATTTGCATGTTGTATGTTAGTTTGTTTAGGATTGCATGATGTAATTCGTGTGAATTTGTCAATGGCTACAACTTAACATAATTGATTTAGCCTTGAACATAGTCTTTTAGGTTGCCAAGATTTATTAGCTTATGAAATTGGTATTCTAGGTTGTTTTGGTTAATATGCATGTTAATTAGGATATGATTTTGGTTTGTTCACTCTAGAAATTTACCACATTCAATTATAATTTTAAGCCAATTAAATACGTAGCATTGTTAGTACCTTTCTAAGAAAATGATTAGCTAAAGAAATGAGGTAGGCAATAAAATAAAAAATAAAAAATGTGTGTTATTTTTAATAAATAACTATTCCACTTGCCCTTTTTGAAACAAATCGCATTATGAATAGAGCTAGTAGCTAATTGAGAATGTGATGTAGTTGAGTAACTAGGGGACATTCATCACAAATGTTTGCCTTCGACTTAAAAGGCTATAATGACATTCTAACCAAGCTGCTTAATAAAAACATGGCCTAGTTGAGTATCTAGGGGACATTCATCAAAAATGTTTTCCTTTACGTCAAAAGGCATACTGCATTGGTTAATAAATCCTACCAGTTTTACTGAATAGCTCAAATTTTCTTGAAAAGCTACTTAAGGATAATTATAATTTTGATTAACAGAATAATTATCGATATGTATTTGTAAGTGACAGAAATGAATGAGTTTGACATTAAGTTCTTGATTAGTTTGTATATTTGGTCCAAAGTACTAAACACAAATTTCACAAGTGAATAAGTTAGAACAGCTTCAGGGATCATGTTTGTAGTTAATTTTGTTTCGTAAAGTTTAATGCCATTGACCCATTATTGCATATATGTGTGTTTTGTTGTTAATTGTGTTTGGTGTGTCTTTGTTTTGCTTGTTTTGTCTTTTCTTAAGGACAAACAAAAGTTTAAGTGTGGGGATGTTGATAGTGGTAGGTTACATAATGTTTTTGTGGGTAATTTAGTATGTGTTTAGTTGTTAAATTGAAAGTTTATTTCATGTTTAGGTTAGGATTGTGTTATTTAGTGAGACATTTACGTTTTGAGTGTTTTATGGGTTAGAGCATGCTATTGAGTTTAAACTTTGTGTATTTGAGGTGCCTTGATGTGTTTGATAGTGTTTCAGATCAAATATCAAAGAATGGAGAGAATTTGGAGGAAGCCTAAAGCAAGGCCTAGGGCCATAATCGTGATAGAAGCATAGAGGGTCTACCACTATTGTGGCTTCTTCTGTCATGATCATGACAAAGAGCTAAAATCTTGCACAATAACAGTGCTAACAACCTCCCAAATGTGACTTACTAATGGACATTTGGGACTTTTTGGGCCTTGGAAAACTAGGGTTTACCAAAAATGGAAAAGACTATATGAAGAAAGGGAAAGAGCCATAGGAAATCTCCAACTTCTGCCACTTTGGGGAAACTCCAAGAGGAAAGGAGAAGAAGAGAGAGAAGAGGAAGAAGAGGAGAGAGGAGTGCTTTCCCGAGCCATCCTGATCCAGTCCAAGTGACATTTTCTTTTTATCTTATTTCTTTTCTTTGGATGTGTAAGATGGAAATGATGATGTTGATGGATTTAGGATTGATGATGATGTTTTAACTTTTTAAGGGATTTAAACTTGATTCAATGTTAATCTAGTTGTTTTGTGCTAATTAATTTGGGTTTTGGGATTATTTGTTGTAACTTTATGTTTCGGTAATAAATTGAGATAGTAAACCAAATGTAAAATGATTGGGTTGGTTAATGAAAGTTAATTAACCTAATAGATCATGCAAATAATCAAATCGGTAATTATATGGAGAGAGATCTCATATGAGGACCTAGTTGTTTAATATAATGTTAAATTCTGATTAGGCTGTGGGCTGATTATTAATCAAAAGATTTCATCTTTGGTAACGTGACTTAATTAGGGTTTATCAATTAGAGCTTAGTGATTTTAACCTGAGAGAGAGTAATCCACCCTTCGATGGTTTAGAACCAAAACCATATTAACACGAAAGTGATTAGTTTAGCATTATTGATAGGATAAATCCCTTTCTTATAATTCGGTAATTTCTCTTATGTGATTTCCTATTGTGAATTTGGTGTTGTTCAATATTCGATTTCGTTTGTGTTAATTATACAAATTAATTCTTTGTCAATCATCTTTAGGTAATTACTTTTTTGTTCATTTTCATTTTCGTTGTAATAATTCTTTAAGCCTTAGATAACTTAATATTATATTAGTTCGACAACTCCTTGAGGGATTGACACCTCATATACTACACCCACGACCTCTGCATTTGTAGCATATAAATAGATTAGAACTTGCCTCAATAATAAAGTCAAAATAGAAACAATAGGGAGACTACCACCCCTTACCTTGATTTGGGCTATTATAAGCTTTTTAGGGCAAACAGGCCTTTATAGGGATTCATTAAAGACTTCTCCAAAATTTCTAGGCCTTTAAACAAATTGGTGGAAAAAAATGATGCACCATTTAACTTCTTTCAAGAATGTTTATATACTTTTAACATTCTTAAGGAAATTTTGATTAATGCCCCTTTCCACCATATTGGAATTTATCTTTTAAGCTAATTTGTAATGCAAGTGACTTCGTAGTAGGTGAAATACTTGGAAAAAGGAAGGAAAAGCCTTTCTAGAAAATTTACTATGCTAGTAAGATTTTGATGGATGCCAAGAGAGCTACGCTACCATAGAGAAAGTATTATTAGTAGTGGATTTTGCACTTAATAAATTTAAACCTTACTTAGTCTTGTCTAATTTGTTGTTTATATTGACCATTTGGAATTCAAATACTTGCTAAATAAATCAAATGCTAAACATAGACTAATTAGATGGATTCTATTGTTGCAGGAATTTGATCTAGAGATTATAGATAAGAAGGAAGTATAAAAACTAGCAATAAACCATCTATCTCACCTAGAAAACTCAAATTTAGAGAAATTAAATGAAGATATAAATGATTCATTCCTTGAAGAGTGCCTAAACAACTTATAGGAGGTAAGAAATCCTAAAATCCCTTGTTTTATAGATGTTGCAAAATTATATAGCTTACCGATGAGTCTTGGTTTATAGATGTTACAAACTATTTATTGGCTAATATCTTACCGAAGATTCTTACTCATTAACAACATAAGAAATTCTTTACTAATTTGAAGAAATTCTTTACTAATTTGAAGGACTATCTTTGGGAAGCTCTATATTTCTTTATATATCTGCAAACCAAATTAAGAGATGTGTGCCTCACTCTAAGAGGTAGAAGATTCTAGAACATTATCATGCTAGACCAACTAAAGGGCACCATAGTCTAAATAAGACGATGCAAAAAATTCTTACTTTGTGTGATAGTTACCAATGATTAGGTAATATTTCTTATTATGATGAGATGCCTTATAATTTCATTCTTGTGTGTGAAGTATTTGATATTAGGGTATCGATTTCATAGTTCTTTTTTAGTTTTGTTTGGTAATAGGTACATCCTAGTCGTTATTGATTATGTCTCTAAATAAAACTAGCAACATACCATCTATCTTAGCTAGAAAACTTGCATTTAGAGAAGTTAAAAGAAGACATAAATGATTCATTCCCTAAAGAGTGCCTAAACAATTTATAGGTGGTAAGCAATCCTGAAATCCTTTGGTTTATAGATGTTGCAAATTATTTACTAGCTAATATCTTATCGAAGAGTCTTACTCGTTAACAAAAGAAGAAATTCTTTATTGATTTGAAGGATTATTGTAACACCCCATTCCCAACTGACATATGCACGTGTGTCCATCAGATACACGTGCACATGCCTGTCAGAAATGACATGTTAACTACCCCACCTTCACTGTACATAACATGGCTTCATACACTAAACCATCAATCACACATTTTCTAAACTCAAAATGTTATCACATTATATCAAAACCATAATTTACATTGTTTCATATAGTACAATATCATCCATGTTTATACAACATTATCCTATGAACATAAACAACTCACTACACACCAAATACTACAAACTCAAAAGAAACATCTATGTCCTCAATCCCAGTTGATTGACCTTTGAGCCAAATCTGACTATAACAGCCACACAAAATACGCTTCTAAAGAGACTTAGAAGCTAGGTCATCTCACTTTCGAACCTGAAAAAGCAACGGTGCAATTTTGATGAGTTTTGCAAACTCAGCAGAGTAATCATCCTTGATGGTTCACTCATATCCTAAAACAAGATCAATTATACTATGTAATCATACAGTTCAAATCCACTTGACAAATATCAAATACTATTAAAGATAAATCATTTCTTAGTTAAGCAGTTCAATCATATAACTACATTCATATAGCTTTGCAAATCTTTCAATGAATTCAAATTATATGCGAATGCAATATGTATGAGAATCACATTCATTTTTATATTGTTGTGACTGTGTGCTTTTATAGTATCCCGAATTATCAGGCTTAGTCAGTCAGTCACACTCATTGATCACAGTAAACCATAGGCTCGAACCACATATGCGGGAGCTTAAAGCTCTTATCAGTAACAGTATCAGTAGCAACACTAGTTACAATTCCTTTATATTACATGCATCGGAATGAAGTGCATGCCACAATTTAGCCATCAAATTTAATCACTTTCATTTGCTTATAATATAATAGTATATTAGTCCCAGTATCAGTTACAGTAATAGTCATAGTAGCAGTGGTCATCGGACTAGGTCTGGCATTCAACTTTTTAGTTGAGAATCAGAAAATCACTTAGGCAGACGCATTCACATTCAATCAACACTTCCAATATCTTTCTCATGCATCAAAACACCTCGAAAAAATATTGTCCAGAATCCAGTACACAATCAACACAATTCAGTACAGTTCAATAAGATAGCAACACAGTTCAATAATGTACAAACAATAAGGTGAGACCATCTTAGGTTACTCACAGTATGCTCCAAACAACTATTGCTTTAAAGTACCGGCAATGTCAGGATGCTGTCGTTTAATGTGTTTCTCTATACAGACAATACATTCACATATCACAATATTGTACAATTATGTATTCATTTATGCACATTCATGTATACTGACTATGTACAATGCATGTTCATGACAATTTCAGGTTTCTTATCATCAATCTAGTCATAATAATCATTTGAATATCCACCTTCAATTAATTAACTCAGATTTGTTTAAAGGTACACTTTCGGGTCCATTTTATACAATTAATTTCATTAGGAAAATGAAGGAATTTGGTAACAATTCATTGTAACAAATTATTTTCCTATGTCTTAAGTCTCCATTGATACCAAGATCATTCAATTTGGTTCGTTATTCTATGAGTTATGTTCAAAATACCACAGACTGTGCACATTTGAAATTTTGGCTAATGTATGATTATGCATTCAAGTTGTACAACCCATATCTCTCAATTCCTATATCCGAAAATTACAATCTTTATACCAATTTAAAAATAAGCGAATAAGCTAAAATTTGGTGCAGAAATCTTAGCCTAATTCTATCTACATCAATACATTTTGTTCAACAATCACAGGACATGTTTTATGTCCCTGGTAGTGTAGCAACCTAGGTCAGAACTCAGTCTCATGCCAATTTTTATAGTCTTAAAGACAGAATTAAAATTCTACTTCTTCAAGAAAGTTGTAGAAATATATCTCTAGTTTAATCTGAATCAAGAATCAAATCATTTAGAAATATATATATCAAGTTATAATCAGAATACCGAAGCATATCCATGAAAATGCTCCAGTTCTTAACATTCCAGCAGACTTCCAAATTTTCATTTTATCAATCACTTTCAACTTAATTCAGATAGCTCTAAATTTTTATAGAGAGAAAGAAAAATGTCTTAGTAATCCATTGATCTAAGTTTCAAGTCATTTGGAGTTCAAATGAGAAAGTTATAGTGAAACAACTTAGATCTATTAAATGAAATACCTTAGTTCATAATTCATAATTCATACATACAACCACAACCTTTTCTCTCTCTAAAACCCAAACCTTCATCTTCTTCACTGAACTTCATTTCTCCCCCTTTTCTTTCATGTTCTTCCATTTCCAGATTTACACACTTCTAACACATCCAATATGCATTTCTAAATCTAGTAAAACCTTTAATCAAGTTAGACTCAAAGTTACACTTCAAACACAAAAATCCGAAGGTTCATGTATTTTCTCTCTCTCTCTCTCTCTACTGCATTTTTTTCCCAACTTTCTGCACTTTTCCTTTCTTTTTCTTTCCCTCTTCAATCCACATTTTCTGTCCTTTTACTCCTTAAAACACTACACCTCATTATACTCTATGTTTTCCTTAGCTTTAACCTCACATAAATCCATCCCTAACATTTCCTAAACACTTACGCATATATCATAGAAATAGAGCATGTTCATCACTGCATTTTTCATTTTTTTCCTGCATTTCTCATTTTCATCAACAACATCATTTCATCTTAAATGTTTCATTTTAGATCTTTTTCCTTAACTCAAAACCAAACCAAATGCAAAATCAAACACAAGCATCAAAACCTGAAATTATACATGGCTATTCATCCTTCTCTGCATTTATTTTCCATTTCTAAACATTCATGTAAGTATATGGCAAAACAACAGAGCAATGTGAGTCATCAATATTTTTAGTAATTATATCTACATCAATAAGCTCTATTCAACTCATTGTGTCACAAGCTATTAATACACTTTCTGCTATTTTTCCACATTCACAAATTCAATTTTCATCTAAGTCATTTAGCACATGCATTCACTGAAACTCTATTGCTTAACCTTCTCATGTGTGTTTTCATGTCTAACACTAGCCATCATCAAAATCATTTACACAAGATCCAGAAAACTTAAACATAACTTACTTAAGTTCAGAAAATTTCTAACAGTGAGATGTGAAGAACAGGTTTCGGTGGTTGCAAAAATGAAATCTCCAGTAGTGAAATTTCAGTGGAAGCAAAATAAGAAGAAACAAGTAGTTTATAACTTGCCCAATACACAACCATAAACCAGTAAATGATTCAATGATGGATGAGCAAGGAGAAGAGGGAGTTTAGTAGTGATTTCGGTGCAGAACAAAGCAGAGATAAAGCTACACTGAAAACAAGTGAGCTAAAAAATGTTGTTATTATTATTTTTTTAACACACGCGTGGCATCCATGCATGCAACCCATTTGTCATGCATGTGAGGCTGTCATGTGTCATCTTTTTCCTAGTCCAAAATACCCCAAATTTTTGAAAATTTCCTAAAATTCACCAAAAATTTTGAAATAATACCAATAGTCTCCAAATAAAATTTTAACTCAAATAATTCACAATTCACATTTTAATTGCATTTTTAACAATTAATATTACCCGGAAAATGTCAATGAATGCATGTACAAATAATTGTAATGTGCAAGATCAAAAATATCGTGTATGTGTATGCCACATTATGCATAAACATGAGTGATGCTTCCTAATTTCTTATTAATTTCTAATAATCACCATTTTAACCCTAATTCAATTGATAGGATGTTACAATTCTCCCCTCTTAATAAAAATTTCATCCTCGAGGACGAAATTCTTACCTGCTAGTTCAAATAGCTGGGGATACTGTCGCCTCATATGGTCCTCAGTTTCCCATGTTGCTTCCTCAGTTGAGTGATTTCTCCAATGAACTTTTATTAATGGAATCACTCTGTTTCTCAACTGCTTTATCTTATAACCCACTATCTTGATCGGCTCCTCAATATAACTCAAGTTGCTATCAATCTCAATATTTTGAGCCGGTAATACATGAGTAGGATCAGATCTCTATCTTCTTAACATAATCACATGAAACACATTATGCAATTGAGACATCTCGTAAAGCAAAGCTAATTTATATGCTAAAGGTCTAATTCTATCAAGAATCTCATAAGGACCAATATATCTCGGGCTCAACTTGTCCTTTTTACCCAATCTTAGTACACCACGGCAAGGAGACACTTTAAAAAACACTCTATCTCTAACATTGTATTCCATATCCTTTCTATGCTGATTTCTATCTATCTTGAGCCATTTTTATTCAACTCCTGATCAATTTCACCTTCTCCATAGTATCTTGTATCAATTATGGATCCTCAATCATTCTCAAACCTTCCTCATCCCATTATAGAGGTGATCTATATTTTTTACCATACAACGCCTCATACGGTGCCATCCGAAAATGTTACTATGGTAATGATTGTTATAAGCAAACTCAATCAATGCTATGTATTGATCCCACGCTCCTTGAAACTCCAATACACATGCTCTAAGCATATCCTCAACAGTCTTGATAGTTCTCCCACTCTGTCCGTCTGTCTAAGGATGAAATGTCATATTAAAATTCAACTGTGTGCCCATAGTTGATTATAAGCTCTTCCAGAATCTCAAAGAAAATTTGGAATCCTTATCTGATACAATAGACACTAGAACCCCATGCAGTCTCACAATCTCTATCACATATCTTCGAGCTAACTAGTCTAATGTATTTTTCTCCCATATCGAAATGAAATGGGCTGACATAGTTAATCAGCCCACCACAACCCATATTGTATCATTCTGCCTGGGAGTCTTAGGCAATCCCATTATAAAATCCATAGAAATTTGTTCCCATTTCCACTCTGGAGTAGGTAACCAATGCAATTTTCCAATTGGGGCTTGATGCTCAGCCTTAACCTGTTGGCATGTTATACATTTAGAAACAAACTCCGCTACTTGCTTTTTCATTCCAGGCCA
>JAOSBN010000009.1:8006828-8030594 GCA_027563595.1 Erythroxylum suave
GATGATGAATTGCTTTCTTTTTCTATCTATACTATGTTTATTACTCTATTTTTCTTAGTAACGTCTATAACTATAATCTGTAATGATTGATAAATTAAAAACTTTCAATTGGTTTGTTTTTATCCTCCTATCTTTCAAAAAATTGAACTTAGGGAAATGCTTTATAACTCCATATGTATAAAAAAAATTCTTCTATAATGGATTAACACAACAATGTTGGTACACAATGGATAATGAAGAAGGAGGAGTTGTGGGAGAGAAGACTACCGAAGCGACATATGAAGTCTTTGAATGTTGGGGTCCAATTCTCAATAAAAGAAAATGAGGGGGAAAAGAACTAGAGTTTATAAAGTGAACTTTATAAACGAAGAAATGGCCATGCAATTGGCTGAGCTAACAAAGCATGTGAAAATGCTAACCATGAGACTACCCTAAAATGTTCCAAATCAATAGCTATATGGTATATGTGGAACTTATAGTCATGTAGTTAATGTTTGTTCTTATTCTTTTGAATCTTTTGTAGGTGAAGAAGAACAAACAAATTCACTTAATGATTTTCAATCGAGGGTGAAAAATGATCCATATTCAAACACCTACAACCCTAGTTGGAGATTCCTTATAATCCATTTGATGCAGGTAATCAAGAGGAGGAAAGCATCATCAAGGAAAAAGATAAGCAGTATGAGGTAAGAAATGGGCACAACTCTTCAAGTCATATTTAGAAAGTTCAAAAACTTGGGCATGCAATTAAAGGAAATAAAGGACCAAGACTGCATAAGTCAATTGATCCTTATAGACCACCAATTCCATATCCAAGCTGCCTTAAGGATTCAAAACAAGACGAGTAGTTTTCTTATTTATATAACACATTTTTGAAGGTTAATATTAATCTACCTTTGTCAGATGCGATCAGTAACATTCTAGCTTTTGTGAAGTTCTTTAAGGAACTAAGCACTGCAAAACAAAAGTTTGAGCCAAACAAGAAAGTGATAGTTTCAGATGTGGCAAGTGCAATTCTTCAACAGCAGTTAACCCCCAAATTGAAAGATCCAAGGAGTTTTATTGTAAGACTATTAATTGGTAACGGTGATGAGGTTAAGAGTATGCTTGACCTTAAAGCAAGTGTAAACCTTATGCCTTACTCTATTTATGTGAAATTGGATCTAGGACAATTGATACCCACAAACATGTGTCTGTAATTTACTGATAGGTCAATCCGTTACCTAAAGGGAATAATAGAAGATGTGTTGGTAAAGGTAGGAGGATTGATTGTCTCTGTAGAGTTTATTTTCTTAGATATGGGGGAAGTAAAAGAGCAAGAAAAGTGGTACACCATACTCCTAGGGAGGCCTTCTATGTCCACTAACAATACCTTGATTGATGTGAAGAAAAGAAAACTAACCATGACTATTCTGGCAGAAACAGTAAATTTTTCAATCTTTAATGTTGAGCCTATTCCCACTGTTTCTGTTAATGAAGAATGTTCTCTTGTTGACCAAATTAATACTTTAGATTTTGATTTTTCCTAGTAGGAAGAAAAAAGGGAATTGGACTTAATTAAAGAGATTGATGAGGATTGTCAGTTGCTAGATGATGTAACTGAGGGAGAGTGTCACAAATTTTTAAAGATAGATCCCAATGAAGAGAAGAAGACAGTGGAATCACTCACTTTAAGTGATCCACCTTAAGCATGAATGTAGAGGCGTCTAGCTACAAGACAGTAAAGAAGCACTGAATGGGAGGTAACATATACAATTTTTGTTTTTTTTCAATTATTTGTTTGTTGTTCATTTTTAGCGAATCTGAACTTAGTTTGTTTGCTTTGTGTGTGCAAACTTGTTCTCCTCACAGCTGTTCTCTACTCTTCAACACAGTACGTCATGCTTCACACCAAATCAACGCAGCCACCACCCCCCATCTTCATATTGTATTTCTAGCCTTCTTCTTTATATTAGTTTTATTGCTTGTTAGTTTAATTTCTTTTAGTTTTAATGTTTGTCTTTAGTTGCATTATTTCGCATCTTAGATCCCTCTTTTATTTTCTTATCATATTAGGAATATCATGATATTTAATTGGGGAGGGGGAGTATTATTTAATTTAAAAGTTGTGTTGTGTGTTTGTTTTTCCATTTAATAGTTAAAGATGCACAGTCATGAAAAAAAGCTCGATCGAGATTAGAAATGCATAATATTAGTGAACGAATATACTTGTATGCTTAAACTGATTAACTTTGGTAAGAATTTGAACCCTTTGAAATATTTAACACCAAACTCAAGTATTCTTTGCTGAGAGTGTTTTTAATGATTAAGGAACTCTAAAACTTGCTTGCAAATACTATTTGTGATCACGTAATGTTATGCAAACATTGAAATGATGAAGGCAATAAGGATTTACCTATTTTGCTTTAAAAAGCTACCATAATGTTACCTTTAATGAGCCCCTTTGAGCTTAACATGAAACCTTTTCTTTCTTCAAACCCAAAATATGAGCCTTTGCCTTAGTTATTTATCCTCTTTTTATACCTACTATAAGGCAAGTTAGGCATTTGAAATGGTATTCCTGAGTTTAGGAAGTAATTGCTTAAATAAATATGAAGAGATCATAACATATAGTAGCCTATTACATTAGGAATGGGTATGGCTGTAGTAACTTTTATCTCTCCTCTATATTTTTCTTCTCTTGATTTCCTCGTTTTAAATAAATAAAGAAAAGAAAAAATGAAAAAAAGAGAAGAAAAGAATAAAAAATAAAAAGAAAGAAATAGAAAAGAATCAAAGGGGAGAGAAGACAACCGGAAAATGAAAAGAAAGAGGAGAGACATAAAAAGGGAGTGTTAACCTTGTTAAATGAGAGGAAAGAATGTTTCATGTTTCATGCTTCATTTTTTTGTATTATTTTAAATGCTCAATTTGTTTTGTGATTTTAAACTATGATTTTCCTTTTTCCTACCTTAAGCTCGGCCTTATTATAACCCAAATAAAGACCTTCGATTGATGTTTGTGTTTTATATGAGTGGTGGAGATTGGATTATTAAGCAAGCTTATGGTAGATGCCTTACATTAAATAAATGATGAGTGAATATGTCTTACCATTGAATGCATGAGAGGATAGAGAGTAGAGTGAGTGTCTATCACACTTGTGAATGGTCTTTGAGTTGAAGTACCTATTAATTTTGGCTAAGCATGTGGAGAATAGTCTAGTCATAGTGTATTATGAGTTTTAGTTCTCAGGTTGTGTTTATTGAAATGATTGTTGATATCTTTGGCTATTATTTGGGAAAATCGTTGTTTTCATTGTTTATTCTTGTATAGTCTAGTATTCTTTATTTTCCTTGGGAACAAGCATAGTTTAAGTGTGGGAAAATTGTTGTGACTAATTTTTATAGACTTTGCAAGCCTTGATCTTTTAATTTTGGTTACAAATTCTGGTTTTTAAATCCAAATTTGAAGGTATTGAGTGAAATCGTCGCAAATTTTGCATGAAAGGAAAGTGTGCGACTAAGGTGTCACCACCATGACAAATTTTTCACGATGGTGACAAGAGCCCTCACAGGGGTGACAAACAGTGTCACCCCTTTGTATAATTTTATGTAAATGGTTTAATATCACTTGTCACTAAATGCAAGTTTTGACAATGGATAAACCTAAACCTAAACCTAATTCTAAACCCAAAAGAGCTTGATAAATAAAAATAAAAAGAGGTTAAAAGGGGGCTCGAAAATAAAACGAAAAGAACAAGGCTAGAGGTAGAGAATAAAAGAGTTGTCGATAGTGAGGAAGAAGAGAAACAACAGATAGAGAGAAGGCAAAGCTGAAACCAGTGGGAGACGAGAGCCAAAGCCAAGGGGTCACCAACATCCTCATCTGAAAATCTATTTGTTTGCTCTTTCTATTTTATCTCTATTACATTATGGAACTCCTTTTAATCTTTTTTATGTTGAACGTGTTTATTTGTTAGAAGTTGATAGTCCATTTCAGTTCTTACTTTGTTTATTGCTTTAAGAATTTTTTGTTATTGTTAACTATGGCATTCAAGTATATAAAGATGACGAATTGTGTTTATTCTATGATAGGATAATTTCTTGTTCTTGAGAATTGATGTAGCGAATAAAGTTGGTAAATTTGAAGTATTAGAAATTTGTGGAACTTTGGTTAATGTAATAGTTTACTAATCTATTGGTTGACTAGTATACTATACTAGTCAACTAGTACCCAAGAACAAGTGAATTTGATGTCGCAAATGCATATTGATCAATCAGTACACTATATATAGCCATTGCAACAATTTGTTCTTAGTTATTGGATATTTTTGGTCCCAAAGTATTATAAATAGGTGTTTTCTCATTAGTTTTGGCATCAAAAAGGTTTTTGGTATTGTATACACACATTTAAAAGAGTTTATCAATCATTTTAGCATCATTGTATCATATTTGTGTGAGTAAGCCATTTTGGAGTTATTAAGTGAGTAAGTGAGATATTTTGGAGTTGCAATACTTTAATAGGTGTTGAATATTGTACTTGGTGGTGATTCAAGTGGTATTAAGTTTCCTTTTCACCTTGTAAGAATATTGTAAGAAGGGCTTCTCTCTACTGAGAAAGATTGTACAATGTTATTCTTTACTTTAAAAGAAGAACTATAGTGGAATTAAAAAAAGAGTCTTAGGAGTAGACATATGCAAATGTTATTTATTGAACCACCATTAATTATTTTGCATTCTCTCCTGCCTATCATCTTTAAATTATTGTTAAATTATTTGATTAGTTTATATTAAGAATTTTCTCATACTCATTTATATTAGAAAAATGATAATAATGATAAAAATTAAATAACTAAATATTTGGAATGGAAATGAGCGGCTACTAGATCTAAAAGGATAAAAAGATTTAATGAAAAATATGAAAAATACAATATGTTAAATGGATATGTGAGGCCAATTGTAAATAATAATAATTAGTTAGTGATAATATGTGTTAGAGTGATTGGTGTATATTAAGTGTGTGATGTGGCTTGAAGAAGTAACTAAGACAACTACTTGAGGACAAACTTTAGGATTGGTAGTATATATGAGAGAATTATTTTATGGGGCTTGTAAAAGTTATGAAGAATTTATCAAGGTGGTAAATGATACTAGGAAGACATGTCAAGTTGAAAGCATCCCTATTGTACTTATTGGCTCTGGGTCTAAGTTTATATTCATATACAAGGTTAAAATAGAATGTACAAGCATCAAAATAGAAGACTCTAGTTAAGGAGGATACGAGCTAATACTCTAAGAGTATAAGCTCCCTTTCTTACACCTCCTCCTCTATTTGACTCAAATGTCAAGTTTATCGCACCTTTTGTATCATCTTCCCATTTCTCACTAGCATCTAGGCCTCAATCTCTATAAACGTCAACTTACCAATTCCTGCCAATATTGAATTATTAGTTTCTACCATCATTTGCTTACCAGTTTCCTTCAATGTTGGTATACTATGATTCATCAATATCTTTAGACTTAGTGCTAGTTGTGTCCATACGTCCCATTCCAGAAATGGGGGCATCATACTTAACTTATTCTATATTATTTCCCTCAACAATAATATTCACAGTTTTAGAGCCATCACTTGTTTATGAACCTTCTTTCTATGATGTATGAAAATTAAGATGACAAGGTAAGTTGGCAAAGGAGTTGTAGATAATAAAATGGATGAATATAAACTAAAATATGAAGAGATGATAAAAGTAACTGGTAATTTTATATCCTTAGTTTTAATTTATTACTAAGTATTCAATTTCCTCCTATATTTAAATTGCCATAATTGGGAAGTGTGATGGGAATTAAGACTTAAAAGTTCATTTAACTTAGTAAGTTTAACATCATATATTGATAATGAAAACTTGTTGTTCTACTATTTATTAAAGAGCTTTAATATAATAAAGTTACGGTGATTTCTTAATATAGAACAATCAATTGTTAAATGCTAGAGGACTTGGTGAACTCATTCTTAACTTAATATGGGTTCAACTAAGACACTATAGTAACCTGAGAAGACTTTTATAAACAAAGAAGAAATCAACTAGGAATCTAAGAAGGTATGTAAGAAGTAGGGGTTGAAAGGAGGAGGAAGCCCAACTTCCTTTCTCAAGAAAGGAAGCTATCATCAAGTACTTGAAAATGTTAAATAATCTATATTATAACAAGTTATAACATTTCTCAAATCACCTCTCTAGTTAGCTGGCAAGTAAATTTGAGGTTTTAGAAAATGGAACTAGAAAGGAAAAGGTTAAAGAAAACTATCTAGGAACCTATTGAGAAGTCATTATAAAACAAGAAGGGATATAGTCACTCACCACCATAGGAAGGGAAAATATAAAGAGAGAGTGTTGATCGGTCCTCCACTTCCTCAATTCTCTCATAACTTGTCATTTTCTTAAACTTATCTTAACCTTCTAATTCCTCAACCATTCAAAAAACCTTTCATATCACAATAACCACCTGCTCCACCAAAATCCACTATATAATCCTAATTTGGCTATACTTGACTTGTACATTATACTTAGAGGAAATAGGGCCAATATGGTCAATAATATCAAGGTGGATAGAGAAAAAAGAAAGAGCCCTTACAACCAAAATAAATTTCTTTCGTAAAATTCTACAAATTTCTTTTGAGTTAATAAAAGATTGTGTTTATACCCAAGAAACAATTTGAGCCTTCATATTCTCATTATTATAAGGCATAGCTAACATATGAATATCATGATGGTGTTACAAGGCATTCAATTGGAACATGCATTCCCTTTTAGGATAAAGTTACTTATTTTCTAAATCATGAGTGACTAAAATTGGAAGGTAGTAAAACAAACAACAATGCAATCCATTGATATGTTAAACTAAATTTGGTGGACTCAAAGCTAGAAAAGGAGACACGTGTCATTTTTCTAGCATTATTTGCTTACCTTTCCATTTATTATCTATTTCAGTTATTGCTAGGTCTATGGAACATGTCTTTACTAACATAGTCCTTTCATAAATTTGAGCAATTCATTTAAATTCAGCATGTTTTAGTTCTGATTTGTTTTAGATGAATGGTTTTGCTAGTCAATTGTTAACTTTAAATGTTATGATGATTGGCTAATGAATGCTTGGATGCTCCTCTATTATTGAATGCCTTATGAATGGTATTTTATATCTTCCTACAAGTTAATTTTATGATTACTTGAGCTAATGCCGAATATATGTATATTAATTTAAATGATACAAAATTTAAAGACCAAAGTATCTCATTAATAACATTTTGTATCCATTTGGTCTATTATTCCTTGACATACTCGTATCTTTCTTAGGCCATATGATATTGATATTAAGAAAATGATTGTATGTGAAAGCCAATTTAGTTCATTTAGAAAAATGGTTCAGTATTATAAATAAAAAATTTATAATATAGTGGTGATAACGCTAATGAAAATACATATATTGCTTATATGTGACATTGGTGATTTAAAGAAATGAAATTATGGTCAAAATTTTAAAATGCTGGAAAGTTGATAACTCTAAATGATGTTTAAATACCGATAAAAATACTAATAAAAGTTCTTTAAAATAATGATGGAGATCGTTGAAGCACACAAGGATTAAGTTTTAGAAATAGAATGATGGAGATTGTTGAAGCACACAAGGATTAAATTCAACAATTTAGAAATAGACATACCATTCATACCTAGGTAGAGGGTTTGTTTAGGGAAAAAAAATAATGATGTCTTATTTCCTCTAAAATATAGAAATCATAAAAGATAGAGAAAATGTTTGAGAAAAGCATTGATGATTTATTGTGGAAAGAGGTTTCACTTTAATATATTGGAAGATGTTATTAAAATATTAAAGAACATAGTTGTATCTAAAATCATCCCTTAAATGTGGAGAACTATAATCCTTACTTTAATTGCCTCATTTGGTTTAACAATCATTAACCAAGAAAATAAGACAAGATTTTCTTGATACCATAACATTGAAATTGTTGCTAAACCATTGTCAAACAATTAAGGCCTTACTCTAGCCAATGTAAATTTGTTAAAAATAAAAAAAAAATGTATAAAGAAAAGAATAATAAGCGACTTACGACTGATTTAGTTGAGGTAGTTTTCTTTTAAGAATCAAATCCAATAAACAATATAATAAAGATTCCTAATAAAATTTTACGAAGGCAGAAATTTCTAACATTTGTAACATAGCCAAAAGTTTGTACATAAAAAGAAAATTTTGTTAAGTTGAAAGGTTGATGAACTATTACCTAGTCAAAAGTGAAAGCATGAACAAAATTGAGAACTAAAGATTAGAAAGAACAAGAAGCCAAATAGAAATTTCTTTGAAAAGAAAGAGAGAAAACTTGGTAAGTCAAAAATTAGAAAACAATGACTGAAGCAGAAGTTAAAACATTTTAAAATGTTGCTAGGTTAAAAACTGATAAACAAAAGCCTAAGCAATCAAAGAGGAAAAAAAACACTAGTGATGTCTATTGAATTCAATATTGTCCTAATGTGTTTATCTCAACTAGAAAAGTCTACAAAAATAAATATTAACAAGTTGAAGATGTTTTTAGTATAGACATTTTGATAATCAAGTTAGTAAAGCTGAAGGGTGTTGCTTGTACAGAGGAATCACTAATTGTTTAAACATATTGGTTCTGAGAACTTACATTTGGGCATCTTGCTTTCATATACCATCCTCCTTTTAAGTATAATTGAACTCTACCTACCCTTATTAGAGTTGACACAATCTTTACTAGGTACCGTGATGAAAAAAAGTAAAAGATCTTGAGAAGAAAATAATCCTATTTGACTACTATACATTGCTAACATAAAAAAAGAGAATAATCGGGAATCCCAAGTAACCGGCCAAGACGCTAAAGTAGCTAAAGTGGTGATAAATCCTGTCAGTAAAACAGGTCCTAGAGAAAGTCCATCTATTCCCAATCTCCATTGAAAATAAAAAAAATTGATCCATTCATAATCCTCTGTTAATTGAATTAATGGATCGTCCAATTGGAAATAATAAGAAAATGCATAGGTCATCAAAAGAAGTTCTAATATAGAAATATATATAGTATACCGCCTAATTACCTTATTTTTTTCTATGAGGAAAAAGAAAATTAAAGAACCTACAGTAAAACTAAAAATATTATTAACCAAGGAAGAGAGTTCGTGGTAAAGACAAGATAGACTTAGTCCAGAAAAACCTTCTATTAGTATTTGATTATAATTATAACTCTTTATATAATTAAATTACAGTTTAACTAGACTTAACATTCTTGGGCCATTTGACTCTTATATAGGACCAAAGCATGTAAACCTATATAAGGTTGATGTCGATGTTGGGTCAACCTAAGCCAAACATTTAAAAACGTTCAAAACAACCCTTGATTAGACGAAATAAAAGGCTTAACTTTGATAGTTATTTTGTCAATTTAGGGGTTATTTTGAACATTTTACAAACATTAAGTTTGATTTTGAATGTTCCAAAATATTAGGATCTAATCCAGGTTTTAATATAAACTTTAGAGGCTAAATTGTTGAATTTGCCCACAAAATTATTTCAACGTTATCTGGGTTGTGTGAGAAAATAAGATAAAAGAGAAGACCAATAACCACCTAGTAGTGTAAACGCTAAAAACTATGGCAGCCTACAACAATTGAGAAATCAAAGAGAGGACTAGACAAATTGAAAGGAGAAGTGGTTGTGATGAGTATGTCAAATCCTTTATTCCAGTTACAGTGTTCTAACCTCGTTTTATTAAATTTCATCCATACATTTATATAGAGTCTACATAAATATGTGGATGAGATTTAATAGAACATGATAGGAACATCATAATTGAAACAGGAGATATGAACCCTATGATGAGTCTACCTTGTTGACTTTCATTTATGACTATGAAAGGCATCGAGAATGCATCAGGTCATTGGGAATGTCGTTGGAGGTATAAATGAGGCTACATATAAATGGAGAAATTGAGATGGAGAGTCATTTAAGAGGGACTGACAGTGAGAGTGACTCAACTTGAATAATGACGAAGGAATGATATAAATTGGTTGTCGATTTGGATTTAAGATGTCAATGGATCAGTCTAAGTTTATATGTTTTTTAAAAAGGTTTAAAAATAATTTTGGCCCATAATCCAATTAACTCCAACTAAAATCGGGTCGAGATAAGTCGGGTTAAAATTGACATTCTTACTTGGGTTGCGTGTTAAAGTTTGTGAGATCGAGTTCAAATCCTTTATTTTCATTCTTCTATTCCACCCCTATCTTGAATTCAATATGACGTCGATTTGTAGTAAAAACTACATCATATTATATACAGAACCTACAAAACGATGTCGTATTAGGCGCAAAACAAAATTGGAATAGAGTTATTAGAAGGAGGATCTGGTTTTTCTGAGACCTTTTTTGCATTGAAATTATTTTAGGTTTTTCTTATGGATAAAACAAAAGCCAAACGATCCAATTTCCCTTTATGATTCAAGGATCTTTCCCTTGATCTGAAAGTTAACAAATTTTCTAACTTCTCTTCTTTGTTTCTTGTTTCTTTTAATCAATTTTCAAAAATTATTTCCTCAAAACCTTATAGAATATTTAAGTGTCAAAATTTTCAATTGTTTGTATCATTTCATCTTTTTCACATTTTCTTTTAATTAATAAAAATTTCCTAATAAATTCTAATTTAAAATAAATATACATAAAATATTATTAAAAATTAGTCATTATTAGAAATTAATTAAACTATATTATGGATACTTATCTGTAATTAAAAATAAAATAAAATTATGAAGTAAATAAATAAAATTGGATATGAGAAAAATAAAATTAAACCTAATATAGTGAAATTCAACGTGAATTGAAAATGACAAAAACAAAGCAAATCGAGTGCAGTTTAAACATTAGAACAAGTTTTGTCACCGCATTTCATTTTGTCATGAATCAGTCGAAGAATTTGAATAATAGGTTTCTCTCGCAAGCATGCATGCACAAGGCTTCCTCTCCCCGTATTACGCATATCCAAAAGTATGAATACGATTAAGCATTCTTTTCTTCATCTCTCACATCAAAAGATGCAATAATTTAAATTGAACCTAGAGCAGCAAATCCACCACCTTTCATCATCTGCTTAAATTCCTTGAAGTTCACCATTCCATCGCCATCCACGTCCACTTTCTTTATCATTCTCTTGCAATCCTCTGTAGTTCTTCCTTGTTTCAGACCAAGCGAAGCCAGAACCGATCTCAACTCTTCTACGGTGATGAACCCATCTCCGTTTTGATCGAAAACGTTGAATGCTTCTCTCATGTCCTCCTCCTCGTCCCTCTCGTCCATTATTGTTTGGTACAATGCCCCGAATTCTTCAATGTCTACGAAACCATCCCCATTCACGTCTATCTTTTCGATCATTTGAACCAAGTCCTTGTCGGGTATGTAGATTCCCAAGTTTTGCAGCGAGTCACTTAGCTCTTTCCTCGTGACCTTGCCGTCTCCGTTTTTATCAAACATTTGAAAAACCTTGCGGAGCTCCGCTGGATCCATTGTTACTTTAACTTACGAAAAGAGACCAACAATGGCTTCCTAAGGAGGAGAATAATCACTACAAATTGCAGAAAACTTGGTTTTTTTTTCGTCGTAATTCGCTAATGCAAGTAATTAGAGAGAGGGAACATGAGGAGACAAGAGTCTTGTTCACGAAAGGTACGGAGATGTTCTTTTGGAGGTAAAAGAAGATAGCAGCATATAAGAAGTTGCAAATAAGGAAATATATCCTTAACAGAAAACGGTTTAGGATAAGAGGTTAATTTAATCACAAGAGATGGAGACAGCGTTGGTAGTTTTAATTCTGTTATGCAAGAGAATGATTACAAGGCCAAAGTCTCAAAAAGGAAGTAAACTTTTGTTTTGGACGATTCCTTAGTTTTATATATTCATTAACACACTTACTCAAGTGAAAGTTCTTTGAGCTTGAAACTTGCACAGGCTCACTCTATTTTGTACTGAATTAATTAGGTAGGTGGTAGGATTTGAACTCACGACCACTTGGTTACAGAGACTCTGATACCATATTAAGCTATTGTGTGAGACCAATTTAATTGGTTTTATATATTTACTAACACTATCAAATTCACTATTTAAGTGAAGAGATTAATAACATTACAACTTTAATAGTATATGAGTAAATTCCCAAACAGTAAATAGTATTGCAGCTTCTTTTGTTGTTTATTTAGATATTTTTTCAATCAATATAGTATTTGATGTTACTAGAAATACTCTCCTGCTTATAAAATAAAGAAAAATATTAAAAATAATTTATGACATTATTACTAAAATTAACACTTGAATAGGATTAAAAACTTCAAATTCAAATTAAGAAGAAATTAGATAACCATAATTAAAATATAAAATTTAGAGTCTACGTATTCAATAAATATTTAAAATGGAAGTTGTTGAATTATGTTATAATAGGATAACATTTAATTGAAATATATATATTTTTATATATAATAAGTACAATAGTTATTGACGTAATTATTTTATTATAAGAAATGTATTTTTAAAAATATTTTCCTACTTCAAGCCAATTATACTTGATAGGTAACATATAATAGGTTTGATCTGGTAATTAAGTCTAATCAAGCAAGCGAGAAAGATTTATGTTGAAAGATAAAATCTAGTACTAATTAACATAAAAGATAGAACCAAGTATAGCTTAACATAAATTAAATCTAGATTCAATTTTTGTACAAACATTATGATGGAAAGCACTCTTTTTTTCTTTACCTATGTTAAGCTATACTTGGTTCTATCTTTTATGTTAATAATATTTAGTAACATTAAATTTAAATCTTAATATTTAGTAACATTCAAAAGGGCCTCCTAAGGGGTAGTTGAGTTGGTAGAGTGGAGAGGCATGGAGTCGAAAGATCATGTGTTCGAATCCCCCTACCTATGCTCTCTCAAGCCTAACGTACAAAGCTTGCCTAGTGCGAAATACCCGATTAGCATGATTTGTAGGTTATTGATCAATCTGAAGGTTTACCTAGTGTACATCTAAATAATAACAGCTGCAGATTCCTCAGTTAAAAAAAAAAGAAGTTCAAAAAGGATCCTAGGATTATAAAAACTTAGGCTTAGGCTTAGACTATTCAACTTGATTATTTTCAAAAATATGGAAACAAGTTAATAAGACAACATTTACTTTTGATTATTTTGGTTTCTTCTTTTCAAAAATAAGAAAACCATCAAACAAACACATGAAATATAATTTTTTTATCTATCGTCGTAATTGGTTTTCAAGATAGGAAAAAAAAAAAGGTCATGTTTTCTTTAACCTATCTTTTTCTATGTATTTAGTTTTCGTTTTCCTCTTCACTAAACTTCTCTCTTTCCTGTCTTCATCATTCATTTTTATTTTGTGAATGAGCAGCTCAGTAGCTCACTTTGAGATACGAAGGAGAAGGAAGTGACAATGTTGTCCATTAAAGTGATGTTTTTATGGAGAGTAGTTGGGATATAACGTACATTTACGCCAATCTTATCCTGTAATACCTCAAAAGAGCCTTATAAGAGTCAAGCCCTCTCTGGCAAGAAGTTTCATTTCTCTATCTCCAAATGGATCAATCGCAAGCCTTGGAAACTCGTTTCGCCTATCTTCTCTTCCACATCTACGCTTATTCCAGTTACTGTACGTTTTATATATATGGATTCTCTCTCCTAAATCCCCTACACATTTCCATATCTCGAAGCTAGAAATGGGAATAATGTGCTTATTATGTGTTTTTCTTCCTTAAATAAAGCTAGAAGGAATAATATTTATTCATATGCTGAGAATTTCATAATGTTATGGTATACTGAAATTTGATTATCATTAATTCGCAATACAACTTTATGTACATCAATATATACAACTATGCCTTCCTATCCTACGCCTGAAATGGAACAATCAACTTCCTACACGTATACCAAGAATAATTTATTTCCTATAATACACCTACAAAAATTGACACCTAATTTGTTTCTAAAGTGTACACTATACAACCGTCTAACACTCTCCCTTAAGTTAGAGTATGAATGTTCTGAATACCCATCTTGTCAAGAAAGTATACAAACTATTGTCGTCCCAATGCCTTGGTCAAAATGTTAGTCGATTGATTCATGGTTCGAATATAAGACATGGAAATGTTTTTGAATTATATCTCATCACGAACAAAGTGGCAATTGACGTCAATATGTTTTGTCCACTATATGGAACACCCAACGACTTAAGTAAATCTTTGAGCCATTTTAGCTTACAATTGGTGATAGCCATTGAACAATAGTCGACTTCTACGGAGAATCACAAATGTGTAAATTTGAGATTTTAAGGTACTGACTGTATATATTCCAAAAACCCTACTTTCGAAATATAAAATATAATTATGAAGAGGAGATGAAGGAGAAGCAATTAGAGTTAAAGACAAAAGTTAGAGTTGACTCAATTATGAACCTAGGATGAAGAGACTATGAAGATTACTTTAGATATCCAATAAAGAGAAACCTTGCATCAAAGTTTTGAGGGGAGTACATTAGAAAAAAGGGGTATGTATGATTCAATTATGCATTTTTATTATCAATTCAATGTTTGATTTTATATTATTGATATTGAGAAATTCTTTTGTATGAATAGACCTACCATAACTGGAAGGAGTTGTATGCAAACTTAAAAGATAATTCGACATAAATCCTCAAGATTTGAGTCAAACCTAATAGTGAAATTCACAAAATGAGTAATGCAATCTTAGGAATTTTAACAAGAAAAAGGCTTCAATTAATCAACTAAAGATAGTTGTCAATCGACTTGAGAAAGATATTAATATAAAATAGGAATTTCTACAATCCAATGATCAATAATAGAATTAAATTATAAAGGGATAAACTTTAGAAATCTTATAGGGAATCATTACGTAGGTGAGTCATTTAATGTTAATTAATATTACTATTATCCGTGTTTTGATTCATTATTGTTTTTAATTTTAATAATACAATCATCTTATTCACCAGTTAGATAAAAGTTATTACTAATACTTATAGTCCCTATGGGATTAATCGTCGATATTCACTGGCATTATACTATAGTTTCATAAGTGCACGTACCTATAAGATCTATAGAGTATAGATCAGCACATCATCAATTATCTTTATAATTTAAAACAGCATATTAATGTCGTATATCAAAAAGAAGGTATCAATAAAGGGGCATTAGCGCTTTAGTTTGATTGCATAGGAATTCTAAAAATAATTTCCCTCTTTATCTCTTATAGATGTTTTTAAACAAAAGCAGATATAATAGTTAAATACAAATGCTTGGATTCCCCTCTTCTATATGTAATTCCACCATGGAATTTAATAAGGCATGATCTATGTTATCAAAGCACCCTACTATATTTGCTTAAAGAACAATAAGTGGATCAATCTTTTCCCGTCCTTTGGCAGAACTACCTAAATACATACCTAGATCTCTGATGAGATATTAGCTTCTTTTACATACCCAATGGCTCTAATGTTCTATAATACATTATTGTCTGAACAATACAAGGAACTATACCAAGTCCTTTAAAGAATTTCTCATCCAAATAATCATTTCTACTAAATGATAAATGTTTTTGGCTTTATTAGTAATTAATGTTATATTGGAACCTTTCCAATCTCAAATAATGTTATTTCAAATAAAATATACCTTAATTAGGATTTATTTTTAAAGTTAATATTCTTATAACCTTGAACTCAAATATCAACCTATACATAAAATAATAGATATCTTTAATACTTCACAATTATAAAATATCTCAAATACTAAATACCTTTAGTATATTATCTACACGCATAGAGTATAATAGGTTGTTATTTTTTCATATACAATATGAATTGTTCTTGGAAAATTATATTTTCAATTAATTACGAATTATTGTTCTCTCTATGAGCAAGATATCTCTGTATACTCCTACTAAAGAGGACAACTATACTCCCACTAACTTTCTTGTAAACATGATAAATTCATAATCATCTCAAAAACAAACTCATTAAACCCATCATGAAAGTGAATCTTTCAGTATTGTGTAGCCTTTTGCCTTCTAACTATACATCAAATATATCAACAAAGGCACTAGTTCCAATTAATGTATTATTATGATATTTGAACTTTTCAAATTTCATCTTACTCTTTCTACTTATACTGAGAACTATTCTCTTATAAGTATCATTGAAGCAAACAATTTGTTTAATAGATTTGTAAGATTATATCCAAACTTTTAGATATCTCATAACCTTTTATACTCTAATTTCATTATAAACTTAGTGGATAATATATGCTTTAACTAAGCACTAAATCCCAAATCGTTAACTTTGACTTTTTAAAAATCTTAACATTTTATATCTAATATAAAATCCTACTAATTAATTTAATTAAAATTACCAAAGGTAGGTAATTATACTATGAATAAATATAAAAGAAATGAATATTGCACCATACAATATCTCATATTTTATTTACCTCCTTACATGAATTCATACTATTATGAAATTTTCTTATGAAGGTATTCATTATAGAATCTCATTCCTTATGGATAACTAAAAAATTTAAATCTTATCACATCAATCTCATCAAACTGATTTAGCATTCTCAATTTTTATTTTTTACTTAGATTTAAACACTTTAAACTTTTCAAAATTTTAATTCAATATTTCATCTAATAATATGAATATAACACATAAGTCATTAGTAGTATAATGAAATATAATTATTATCTTTTTATGAATTATTATTACATCTAAAATATAATATGTATAAGATTTAAAAATTCAATACCATCATCATCCTTTTTCTAAAGGTTGATTTGGTTACTATTTCAACTTAATAAGTTTCATAAGTTTCATATTATCCATAATTTAAAAAGATACATATATCCTTCCACTAAACTTAATGATAACCAACATGGCATAAAAGAATAGTTTCGGTTATCCAATTTTGTAATTTTGTCACTTATGTTAAACGTAAATCTACCTTGGTCCAATACATACAAAATATTTGTATAAATCTTAATTAACGACTCTTGCTCAACATTTTATTTCTTGTCATGTCTTAAAAATTGTAATAATATTGAATCTAAATTTAATATTAAATACTCATAAGCAAGAATTAAAAATATATACGGTCTCTATTATACTTTGTATAAGGAAGAAAAGTCATGCAGTCATTTCTTCTAATGATAGCTATTATCATTCTATAACAAACGTCTTCAGTTGTAGTCATGTTTATGCCTTTATCATGCTAAAATGAGTGGAACAATTCCATCAATATACTATACCTTTTAGCTTTACTTCATGCAACCTCTTTGATTATGCTATCATGGTGTTAATATACGTCTTAAATGTTATTAAAGTTTATGAGATATTAGTCAACTTAAAATATTGTTACATTTTGTAATCTATATGATATTAACATATCTTTAAAACTATGTTACCAAACCTTTAAATCTAATTAAAAAAGTTCTTTACATCATTTTTTTAGAGATTGATTTCTTAATTAATTAAAAAATGTTTTTAATAGAAAATTATTCAAAAAAATTAAAATAAGTTCCTTTTCTTAACTAATAAATAAAATTCATAAATAAAGAAACTATTTCTAAATAAATAGAATAATAATTCTCTAAACAGATAAAATCATAAATTCAATTTCTTTAATCAACTTGAAATAAATAAATTTTGAATAAGAACACCTTTATTAATTATTTACAAAAGCACATTTCTTAATTTTGATGAGTCTAATTAATTAATTTCAATTTAATTTAAAATAACTAATTTTAATTTTATAAACAATTTTTCTAAAATAAGAAATTATTTTTATAAATTTTTAGGAGCTTAAATTAATTTAATCTCAATTAAACTAATTTAGCTATAAAAAAACAAGTCTTAAAAACATAAAAATGATAAAATAATAAAATAAAGAGCAACCTATCTGGAATGTGCTCTCTACGCACATGATGTATCAATTACCTGACACATCTTCCCCATTTGGGTGCGTGTTTTAGAAATTAGGTTTTCGTCTCTTCGCCACTGCTATTTACCATACCAAATTTGGTACCAAATTGAAGTATGGTATAATACTGTACCGATATATATCAATATTAGATATTATTTTGAGTAATTTTTTAAATTTATAAAATAGTATCTAAATCTTTTTAAATATTGCAAAATAATTCATTGTCATATTATACAGTTGTATTGTATATTTTTAATCATGCATCCAAAAATCAAAATAATAAATATAATCTCAATTAGTATGAAATAACAATAATTTTAAGATATTTCACATATAAATAATAACCAAAATTTATGTAAAAAAGACAATCATTATCATACAAATATAAAATAAAGAACAATATAAAGTATTTAAAATATTGCAATTTTAATTTTCAATATATAATAAATAATAATTATATCAAAACGTCCAATAAAAAGAATAATAAATATTCTTAACTCTCAAGTTATTATAATTTACAACAAGAGTTCATGATAAGAAAACAACCAAGTAGAATTGAAATATCAAACAAAAACATATATTATTTAATTTACTATCAATTAAATATATTATATATTTAATTAATTAAAATTAATTTGTCTAAAATTATAAATATCTTCATTCTTCACCCAAATCCTCTTGTGCGGTGGCCATATATTAAGTTCTGAGACTCAGATCTAACAAATCCCTACATTTTTAAAATTTTTTGATACTGACCGGTATAACCGATATTATAAATATCAACTAATATTTATACCCAATACATAAATATTCAATTTTGTATCGTTCTCCCGTACTAGCTGATGTAATACAAAATTCAATATTTTGGTCGTTGGTGTTGAATAGTCTTGAGGGATCATAATTGCTCCATCGCTCCAGGCTTAAGCTCTCTCCTCTAAGGCAATCGTTGTTCCTACCAATGGCAATTAAAGGTGGCAGAGTAGGATTACGCATCGCACAACACACAATCAAAAGGTGAAAAAAAATCTCCAAAAGATTATATTCAAACATTCCAAAAGGCTAATCTTATTCTAATTTTCAACGAATTTATCAAAAAAATTAAAGTTACGAGACATGCATCTTTTTTTTTGTAAAATGTAAATGTATTATACCAAAAATGTGTCAGTACACGGTCCTTTGGGGCATATCCCGACCGCAAAATTCAACTATATCCCTAACCAAGATGCAGTCAAAAAGAAAAGTCCAAAACCAACAGCAGTTACACCCACATCCCCAATACAACCAAATGAAAATAGCCTAATACCCCAAGGCATACAAAAAGAGGCTAGGCAAACATTTGCCCCAACGTTGACCAAAAGTCAAATATGTACAAAATGATCGAAGGTACCAAGTAACACCACGGGAAGTGAATAAGAGAGTACTAGCTAGCACTGCTGTTGGTACTGTTTTAGTCTCCCCCGAAGGTGAACAGTACTATCAATAGTGAACAGTGCCGCCGGAGATGAACAGTGAATCTAGTGGTGAACAATGCTGTCAGTAATGGACAAAACCTCCGGTGGAGGGCTCGCTCTGGCCCTGATTAGTCATGCCACCATGCACAATCAAGGGTGCTATCATCTCCCCACTGCCAAGTCGTCAAACTACCATAGGGAATCCAAATGGAACCTCACAATAGCTGCCATCCTCTGGCGGTGTAGTCTTCAACTCCTCCGCTATCCCCATCTGTCTTCCCCTCTATATCAAGGCTACTCATATAGACAGTAGGCGCTAAAGATCTGCATCAGTCCATCCCTGCCTAGCCTGGAGCCGCACCTCTATCAACTAGGTATTATAACCTGCAACACACAAAGCCAGGAGCTATGACACTACATATGTATTCTATACCCCCATACAGCCAGTGAGACCGCATAAACAGATAGGCCAACATTGGCACCAAGGCAGAAGAGAAATAAAGTAAGATCCCAAATCCCCCTTACATCAAATACAAAAAGAGCAAAGTGTCATCCGAAGCCTCTGTACACCCATATGAATACAACCACAATCTCTACAACTGAATTAAAAAGGAATGAGCTCACAAGGATATAATCGATATAAAATTTTGTACATGGACACTTTGATCCTAGAGACTACAGTTGCTCGTGTAACTTGGGTTGTATCCATCTGTATCATATTTCTGGTTAGCCAAAGTATGTAAACAGTGCAGAGTAAGGCAAGCCAGGCTGCTTTACACCTAATTAATGTGCCTTTGTAGTCTTTGCGTATCCATTTGATGGAGCTTGAGATTATAGTCATGGCCCTTTGCAAACTGACCCAGCCCTTGACTTCATTCCCCACATCCGCTAAGAAAGGGCATTGGAAGAACAAATGTGCAACCAATTACGTAGCCAACGCTCACAGCTCACAGGTTCAGTCCAGATCAAGGAAGAGCAGATTGTCTTTTGTAGGCAGACTGTTTTTCATACTGAGCCAAACCATAAATGAGTATTTTAGGGGGATATACCGTTTCTAGATGAATGACATCCATGGGTGTTTTTCCTGCTTGACTCTCATCAATTCATAGGTCTTATGTGAAGATAGAGAGCAATTGAGACACAGTTGTTGCAAGCCAACCATAGCTTCGCTGCGACCTCCCATCTTATCCACCATTACGTCCCGAATGAATGCCAATTTCTTAAGTAGTGGGGAATCCCAATTATGGGACTGCCACTCCCCTATAGATGCTCCCCTCAAGTGTATTGCATGAATCCACCTCACCTAGAGAGAGTTCGCCTCTGTATGGATATTCCACAACACCTTTGCCAACAAGGCTGAGTTCCACACTCTACAATTTTTTAACCCCAACCCTCCCTCCTCTCGGGGTATGCATATGTTATCCCAAGCCACCATGAATTGTTTCCTGTTAAGTCAAGAGGACTTTACGATGATTAATTTTGATGACAATCAAATAATAATAATGTTAGAAATAAATGAACGATTTTGATAATTGTGTTAAGTATGTAGAAGAAGCGCAGAACACAGAAGAAGTGGAGATACAAAAGAAAGGAAAACATAGAAGAAGTATAAAACACAGAAGAAAGGAAAACATAGAAGAAGCGCAAAACACAGAAGAAGCACCGAACACAGAAGAAGTAGAAGATACAGAAGAAGTTGAAAACACAGAAGAAGAGGAAAACATAGACGATACAAAGAAGAAGATACGCTAGTACGTCGAACAATTAGTTAGTTGGAGTTAGTTACAGAACTCAACTAAATAATGGTTATCAAGATTCAAGAAGCAGTTTTCAAGAATCAAGAAGCAATTGGAGACTTAGGCTATAAATACTAGTCGTAGTCGAAAAGTAGACAATCTTACAACCTTTGAAAAAAATCGTTGATCTTCGAGCTTTCAAGTGTTTACTTAGAAAAGAAAAATTTTGTAGTGCGATACTAAGTGAGCTAACCCTACTATAACAAAAGCTCACAATATCTTTCTAGTGAGAGAAAGAAAAGGTTAAGAGCCTGGAGAGGCTAAGTTAGCAGAAAGAATACTTTGTGTAAGAGACCTGAAGAGGCTCTGGATGGGAAGAAAGAATACTTGTAATTTGTCAAAGTATAGTGAAATACTCAGACGAACTTTGAGGACTAGACATAGCCCACAGTTTGGGGTGAACCAGTATAAAAATCACAGCATCTATCTTCTATCCTTTTACTTTAGTCTATTTTGTTGTTAAATAAGTATATAGAAGTAACAATTTTCAAATAATTTTTGTGATATTCTTTGAACAGGTTAGAGAAGTTCTTAACAAGATTTATTAAAGATTTTGTATTCGCGAAAAGGATACACAATTCAACCCCCCTTCTTGTGTATCTAGTTTATTATACGTAAGTTCTATATTAACGTGCGATTTACTTCAATTGGTATTAGAGCTCGGTTTTCAAGAACCACCTTTACAAAGTGAGGAAAAAGATCCATGGCTAAATCACATGTTTTTATAGCTGAAGGTGCCTCCGTCACAAGACCTCCTGTATTCAAAGGTGAAGATTATCATTATTAGAAGGACAGGATGCGGCTCTTCATAGAATCCACACGCATTGATCTTTGGGATATCATCGAGAATGGACCATACGTACCAATAGATGATGAAGGAAATACCATTCCTCGTAATAGATGGTCAGCTGATCACAAAGCTAGATTTCAAGTAAATTCAAAGACTAAGTTCTTTTTGAGTTGTACGTTAAGCAGAAGTGAATATGATAAAGTTCATAGACGCGAAACTGTAAAGGAGATGTGGGACACTCTATCCATCTCACACGAAGGCACAAACCAAGTAAAAGAGTCCAAGATCAGTATTCTCGTACATCAGTATGAGCTGTTTAAAATGAAAGAAGATGAGTCTATTGATCAGATGTTTAGATGATTTCAAACTGTCGTTAATGGACTTAAAGCTCTTGGGAGAATCTACAATAATCAAGATCGTGTGAGGAAGATTCTTAGAAGTCTGCCAAAAAGATGGAGACCCAAAGTCACTGCAATACAAGAAGCTAAAGATTTGAGCAAATTAAAGCTAGACGAATTGCTTGGTTCTTTGAAGATATATGAAGTAGAGCTTGATGCTGAAAATAAACCTAAAAGAGACAAATCCATAGCATTAAAGGATAGTCAGAAAAATCACAAGACTCGGAGAAATAGAATTTCTTCGTCAAAAGCATTAAAGATCGAAGAAGTCAAGAATGATGATACCAGTGAATCTGATCATGATTCAAGTGAAGATGGTGATGAATTATCTTTCATTTCAAGAAAGATCAAAAGGATATGGAAAAAGAAAGCAAAAGGAAGTAAAAAATTTTCTTTTACAAAAAATAGCAAAGAAGAAGTCAAGAACGAGAAGATCTTTATCATTTGCTACGAGTGTAACAAACCAGGACACTAAAAGTTTGAATGTTCGTTGCATAGAAGAGAACCAAAGAAAAATAAAGGAAATAAAAAGAGTATGATGACAACTTGGTAAGATTTGGATTCATCTTAATCTAATTTTAAGTCAAAAGCATCATAACAAGCAAATATATGCTTGGTAGCCGAAAAAGAGGGTGACGAGGAGGTAACTTTTAACTTTAATGAATTTCAAGATGCATATTTAGAATTGTTAGAAGATTCACATGTTATACTAAAACAATATAGAACCTTAAAATGAAAGTTTGTTGAAAACTTGAGGAACACGAAAGTGTTTGAAAAAGAAAACGTCTGTCTTAAGAAACAAGTAGATGATATGAAGAAAAAAGTATCTATTAATAGATCTGAGGAAATTAGTAAGTTGAAACAAAGGATTAATTCTCTCTCAGCAGATTTATCAATCTTTACTGAAAGTACGAAGAAAATGAATGACAAGATTAGAAATTATCGACACCCTAATGACAAGAATGGTCTAGGGTTTATTAAAAGCAATACTTGTTACAAAAAGAAGTTTGTTCCTTATAGAAAGAAATTTCACCAGCCTTGTTTTTATCATTCTATGAATAATTATAAGACTAACCCTAAAGGACTCAAGAAAATCTGGGTACCTAAAAAGAACATAATGTCTACTATAGATCTCCTTCTTTGAAAAAAGCAGCCAGCACTAATGGTATTTGGACAGTGGATGCTGGAAACACATGACTGGAAGAAGGTCTATGTTCCCAGATCTTCAAGATAAGAAAGGAGGATCAGTAACTTTTGGAGACAACCAGCAGGGCGAAATAGTTGGAATCGGCAAAA